>JAVSCE010005013.1:0-198978 GCA_032199065.1 Smutsia gigantea | reverse complement strand
TAAGAGAATATTATGAGAATCTATATGCTAACAAGCTGGAAAACACAGAAGAAATGGACAGCTTCTTAGAAAAATACAACCTTCCAAGACTGACCAAGCAAGAAACAGAAAAACTAAACAGACCAATCACCAGCGACGAAATCGAATTGGTAATCAAAAAACTACCCAAGAACAAAACACCCGGGCCTGATGGATTCACCTCTGAATTCTAGCAGACATATAGAGAAGAAATAACACCGATTCTCCTTAAAGTTTTCCAAGAAATAGAAGAGGAGGGAATACTTCCAAACTCATTCTATGAAGCCAGCATCACTCTAATACCAAAACCGGGCAAAGACCTCACCAAAAAGAAAATTACAGACCAATATCCCTGATGAACGTAGATGCAAAAATACTCGACAAAATATTAGCAAACCGAATTCAAAAATACATCAAGAGGATCATACACCATGATCAAGTGAGATTCATCCCAGGGATGCAAGGATGGTACAACATTCGAAAATCCATCAATATCATCCACCACATCAACAAAAAGAAGAACAAAAACCACATGATCATCTCCATAGATGCTGAAAAAGCATTTGACAAAATTCAGCATCCATTCCTGATTAAAACTCTCAACAAAATGGGTATAGAGGGCAAGTACCGCAACATCATAAAGGCTATATATGACAAACCCACAGCTAACATCATACTTAGTGGCGAGATGCTGAAAGCTTTTCATCTAAGATCGGGAACAAGACAGGGATGCCCACTCTCTCCACTGTTATTCAACATAGTACTGGAGGTCCTAGCCACAGCAATCAGACAAAACAAAGACATACAAGGCATCCAGATTGGTAAAGAAGAAGTCAAATTGTCACTATTTGCAGATGACATGATACTGTACATAAAAAACCCTAAAGACTCCATTCCAAAACTACTAGAACTAATATCTGAATTCAGCAAAGTTGCAGGATACAAAATTAACACACAGAAATCTGTTGCTTTCCTATACACTAATGATGAACTAACAGAAAGAGAAATCAGAAAAACAATTCCATTCACAATTGCATCAAAAAGAATAAAATACCTAGGAATAAACCTAACGAAGGAAGTGAAAGACCTGTACTCTGAAAACTACAAGACACTCCTAAGAGAAATTAAAGAGGACACTAACAAATGGAAATGCATCCCATGCTCTTGGCTAGGAAAATAAATATTGTCAAAATGGCTATACTACCTAAAGCAATCTACAGATTCAATGCAATCCCTATCAAACTACCAACAGCTTTCTTCAATGAACTGGAACAAATAATTCTAAAATTCATATGGAACCACAAAGACCCCGAATAGCCAAAGCAATCCTGAGAAGGAGGAATAAAACAGGGGGAATTACACTCCCTGACTTCAAGCTCTACTACAAAGCCACAGTAATCAAGACAATTTGGTATTGGCACAAAAACAGACCCACAGACCAGTGGAACAGAATAGAAAATCCAAACATTAACCCAAACATATACAGTCAATTAATATTTGATAAAAGTGCCTTGGATATACAATGGGGAGATAACAGCCTGTTCAGCAGCTGGTGTTGGAAAAACTGGACAGCTACATGTAAGAGAATGAAACTGGACTACTGTCTAGCCCCATACACAAAGGTAAACTCAAGGTGGATCAAAGACCTGAATGTAAGTCATGAAACCATAAAACTCTTAGAAAAAAACATAGGCAAAAATTTCTTGGACATAAACATGAGCAACTTCTTTATGAACATATCTCCTCGGGCAAGGGAAACAAAAGCAAAAATGGACAAGTGGGGCTATATCAAGCTGAAAAGCTTCTGTACAGCAAAGGACACCATCAGTAGAACAAAAAGACATCCTACAGTATGGGAGAATATATTCATAAAAAACGTATCTGATAAAGGGTTGACATCCAAAATATATAAAGAACTCATGCACCTTAACAAACAGAAAGCAAATAATCCAATTAAGAAATGGGCAGAGGACATGAATAGACACTTCTCCAAAGAAGAAATTCAGATTGCCAACAGGCACATGAAAAGATGCTCCACATCGCTAATCATCAGAGAAATGCAGATTAAAACCACAATGAGATATCACCTCACACCAGTGAGGATGGCCAACATCCAAAACACAAACAACAACAAATTTTGGCGAGGATGTGGAGAAAAGGGAACCCTCCTACACTGCTGGTGGGACTGCAAATTAGTTCAACCATTGTGGAAAGCAGTATGGAGGTTCCTCAAAAAACTCAAAATAGAAATACCATTTGACCCAGGAATTCCACTCCTAGGAATTTACCCTAAGAATGCAGCAGCCCAATTTGAAAAGGACAGATGCACCCCTATGTTTATTGCAGCACTATTTACAATAGCCAAGAAATGGAAGCAACCTAAGTGTCCATCAGTAGATGAATGGATAAAGAAGATGTGGTACATATACACAATGGAATATTATTGAGCCATAAGAAGAAAACAAATCCTACCATTTGCAACAACATGGATGGAGCTAGAGGGTATTATGCTCAGTGAAATAAGCCAAGCCGAAAAAGACAAGTATCAAATGATTTCACTCATATGTGGAGTATAAGAACAAAGAAAAAATACTGAAGGAACAAAACAGCAGCAGACTCACAGAACCCAAGAACGGACTAATAGTTACCAAAGGGAAAAGGACTGGGGAAAATGGGCGGGAAGGGAGGGATAAGAGGGAAAAAGGGGCATTACGATTAGCAGATATAATGTTGGGGGGGCACGGGGAGGGCAGTACAACTCAGAGAAGACAAGTAGTGATTCTATAGCATCTCACTACGCTGATGGACAGTGACTGTAATGGGGTTGGTGGGGGGGACCTGATGAAGGGGTAGTTTAATAACCGTAATATTGCACATGTAATTGTAGATTAATGATAATAAAATAAATTATATAAAAAAAGGATAAAGACCTAAAAATATATAAAAAAAAGATAAGACACTTGAATTTATAATCAAATAAATAGAAGAAAATATCTCTGAACTCAAAAATCATGTCACCCTTCAAATTGAAAGGATGCATGGTATATCTGGAAAATTAAATTTCTTTCAAAGATAAAGGAAAGAAATTTCTAAGAGCACCCAGGTAGAAGAAAGAAATTACTTCTTTGAAGACAAAAGAAAAAAGCAGACTAGATTCAAATATGTTTCGCACAACTCAAAATGCTACAAAAGAGAAATTTAAGAAGAAGCATAGTTTATAGTTATGTTTTTCAAATACTGACCCATTCATCACTCATGAAATAAGTTTAGTAAATTGTAACCAGCATTTATTTTTAAATCAAATAGAATGAAATAGAATAGCAATATAAAAGAATCTAGCATATATCAAAGGTAAATAAATTTGGTGTGTGTATGTTCGTGCGTGTGTGTGTGTGTGTGTGTGTGTGCACATGCCACTAGGTAATGAAGTAAAATTAATTTCTTACTTTGCACTGCATTTGAAAATGCTTGAGCAAGGGAACTGAAAAATGTATCAACCATGTGCCATTTCTGAAGATGTATTCAGATGAATACTGTAGTTGATGGAGTAATGAAAAAAATGAGACTGAAATATTACTAAAGAAAATACAGTAAGCATTTTCTTTCAGTCAAGTTTCAAGTTAGCAAGAACAAAAATGAATCTAGGTTTATTTAAATCAGGTAGATTTAAAAAGAAAATCAAGCTATTGAAATTATATTTGATACTCTATTAATTATTTATTACTGTAGAATAAATTACCTCAAAACTTGGTAGTGTACCATGACATTTCTTATCTCACAGTTTCTCGAGGGGCATAGCATACCTGAGTTCCTGGCTGTGGGTCTCTCACAGAGCTGCCACTAAGGTGTCAGCCAGAACTATAGTCATCTTAGGACCCGACTGGTTGTGTATACATTTTGAAGCTCAGTCAGCTGGTGTTGGCAGGATTCTGTTCCCTGTGGGCCATTGGATGGAAAGCCTCAATTCCTCACTAGCTGTTGACCACAGGCCACCCATAGCTCCTGTCACACGTGCTCATAGAGCAGAAACCACTGTGGCAGAACTGAACCCTGCACACAACCTCTGACACAGCCAATGTGGCCAGTTCTGGACTCCACAGACCCTCTATAGCATTACTTAGAAATAATGTCTAAATAGTTGTTGACATGGTCTGCAAATATGTAAAATTATGCAAGTAGTTCTTTAAGTGGAGCATATAAAAATTAAAATAATTTTATTATAATCAAAATAATTTTAGATGCATATTAAAGCATACAATTAACTAGTTGTTTTAATACAGCATAGTAATTAAATGCACTATCTTTATTACCAGATCAGCTAGTTTCAAATACCCACTGTGCTTCTAACAAGAGGGTGAATTTAGATAACTCAATCTCTCTGTGCCTATATTTTTTTCACCTTTACAGTGACAATAAATATCAGTGTTTGAGTCCAGAAATAGATTTGTGAAAAATAAAAAAGTTAACATATGTATTGCCTTCATAACACTGATTTATATATACGTTCTAAGTGCTCTAACAGTTATGAATTCAAACATTCAAAGCCTTTTAATTAAAAAAACTTTAAATAAATATTTAAAGGTAGGACATAATGGAGAATATTGGATAAATATTGGAGAATATTGGGTGTCAGTTGACATGATCAATGTAGCCCAAGACTTACATTCCTATGACGTATCCTCTGACTCTGAGAAAGAAAATGATATGAAGCTTAAATTAGAAGAAATAAGTTTTTGGTCCGGCAAGGGGAGAATTAATAAGCAACTATATAAACATAACTTTAAAATTTTTAGTATGAAAAATTTCACACATAAACCAAAAAAAAGGAGAATATTATTAACTTGCATGTGTCACCAGCCCACTTCAGTAATTATCAACATCCTTTGCCAATCTGTGCCATCTCTTCAGTACACTTTTTTCTGGCTAACATATTTTAAGGAATATTCCAAACAATATAAATAGTATGATATTGATGTTAACAAATTTGCAGCATTCAGAAACAACTTAAAAAAAAATTAAGGTCATCATTAAATATGTGTTTATTAAATATCTACAATGTACCAGGCATCTAAGCAAATATACTATGATACAAATTGTATATGCCCTTCCAAGCTCCATTAATATTTATGTGCCAAATAGCATAGAATAAAAAAATACAAAATACAAATGTGAAAAGTCACAGAGACATTAATCTCAGGCTCCTACAGACCAAGTTAACAAATATAATATTTGTTATATTTAAATCATTATAAAATTTAAAAGTTTAATTTGTATATGTATTTGGTTTTTAGCACACAGACATTATATATGCTTTTCAAAAATCTATGAAGCATTTACAAAACATCGTAAAGGAAACCTTAACAGATCCCAAATAGTACAACTAGTAAAGGTACATATTTTTCGACTGCAATATGATGTAAGTATTCTATTTATATTTGTGGAAATAAACATATTAGTACAACAAGAAAACTTGAATACACAAGAAATAAAAGTTCATCTATTAACTAAAATAGAATATATATGACTATTGGGTTACAGAAAATGAAAACTTCAGTGACAGACTAATTAGAAAACAAAAACACAAAATTTAAATTTATGAGAAATTCAATTGTACTTGGAACAAAATGCATATTTTCAAATGCTTTTATAATTCAGTAAGAATTAATGAAAACATGTGCTGGTTACTTATTGATTGGCTCTTATCTTCAAATTCACCCTTTTTGACTGCTCTGTGAAAACGGACCTGGGCCCTTTAAATATTTTTTGTTTGCAATTGTAGCTTCTGCAGTGCATGGCAGCCAGCAGCACCCAGAGGTCAGCAGTTCCCACGCCCCATACACCCTCCCTTGTAAGTTTTGTAGAAGTGTTCTTCTGCCTCCTGCCGTGCTGTCAGATTCTCCAGCTCTAGGCTCCTGCAGCACTCACAGCTTCTCTAATGCTTGGCTCCTTTAGGATGCAATTGACAGCAGCACCCCTTGCAGGGAAGCTTGCTCTAGCAAACCTGTTGGGCAGTTTTGTAGCAAACTGAGACACCTCCCTATGCATAGCTTCCTCTGGCACACTAGAAGGCATATTTCCAGCAAGTTTCACCAGCATGGTAGTACAATGACTTCTCTGCCATCCAGTGAACCAGGGCAGCACCCTCTTCAACAGAATCTGGATCTCATCACCCAGGGGAAGGGGATTCTTGTTTGGGTGCTCCATCTCAACCCCCAAGGGTAGTGGCTGTTCCTTATATAAGCTATTTTACACTCTTTGGAGTTCTCTTTACTTCTCTAGACAATCCCTAATCACTTTAATCCTTTGTTGTGGTTAATAATTCTTTATATTAAACTTTTCCTGTTCAAATTATTGCATAGTTTACCTCTCCTGATAGGACCCAGATTGATATAATGTGTGAATTTCTTAATTCAAGAAATTAGAAAAAGAACAAAACAAATAAGCAAAAAAAAGAGAAAGAAAACAGAAGTTGTTATTAAAGATAAAAGCAGAGATGAATAAGTTAGAAAAGAGAAGATCAGTAGAATTGGTAAATAAATTTGAGAAGCATTTGGAAAACAATGACAAATTGAAGTAAACAAGTTTGTATGGCAATGTTAAATAATAACACACAATGCAGAATATTAAAAATGGGAGAGAAAATGTAACTGACCATAGAAAACAGAGGCAATTAAGACAGTTAAGAGAACAATTAAATGAATCTAGGAAAACACAAAAGAAAAACCAACTCAAGAAAAGCTATAAGATCCAAATAAATGTATGATTCTGAAAGGAATATCAGGAACTATCCTCCAAAAAAGCCTGTTCAGGCAGTTTCACTGTTAACTTTTCCAAGTTTCAAAAAACAGGTGAGTCTTGTGCTATTTAAACTGTTTCAGAGGATAGAGGCAGAAGGGTCCTACTTATGAAAAGTCTCCTCTAGGTCTCACAGGACAGTCAGATCATAAGTTTTGATGAGGTGTGAGATTAAAATAGTTAATATTATAAAGCAACTGGCTCAGTTATTTATACACTGTAAGAGGAAAGGAGGGAAAGAAATAGTATTTGTTGAGGTCCCTATTACTAGTGCCAAAGCACCTGCTCGGAGATATGCCCTCTGGCCATAGGAGTCCCACCTCAGCCCAAACTTTTGAATGAACATTTATGCAGAGCACTTCATTTCTCCTCCTCTTCCCCCTTAAAAATAAAATGAACGCTGATGTCACTTCACTTCCAGTTCCTCCCAGATATCTGGGCAGTTCTCTCTTCTTTCAACTCACCAATACACTCTGTGGGACATCTGCCTCCTACATGATCAAACTCTTACTTCACCTGCCCGCCGCTCAGTTCAGCTTTCCTGGGTGGCACCTTCTGGTGATTTTTTGTCCCCTTCCATTAGCTCTGTCTGACCCACATCTGTGGTCTCCTGTGCTGCAGCTCCCTCAGTGCCCAGGGAAAGTGTTCAGATCCATAAAGTTGGAAGCCTTGGGGGAATCAGGTTAATGTATGTCATGTATATTTTATAAGTGTTCTTTTGCTCTGCATTGCAAAAGTCTCTGCAAAATTGGGTTGCCAAATAAAAATACAGATCACCCAGTTAAATTGAATTTCTGATAAACAACAAACAATCTTTTAGGATGGTATGTTTGATGTAATCTTTAGTCTCCATTTAATCTGTCAACCTTATTCCCAAACCCAGTCGAGCAGTTAAATTAAACAATCCTTCTAATCTGCATGTCTTTGCTCTAAAAACAAAGTTCTAATCCTCCCTTCAATGACTGTGGCCCATGAACAGCAAAACACCCCACCAGTTTCAAAACTGGGCATTTTGAATAGTCTTGGGCCAGCACAGGAAGCATTTCAAAGTGGTTGCTAGGTGGCACATCTCAACTCTGGAAAGCATTTCTTGAATTCTGTTAGTACTGCTTGCTGAGAGTAGCTTGGTAATAAGCCCAAATGTGTATAGTTTTGGAGCTCTACTCTGTTATCATTTTTCCTTCCAACTTGAAATCTATGGCAAAACAGTTTAAATAGCACTTCTAAAAAGCTTTGTCTTTTAAGTGAAATGCCAGAATATCTATGTAAACACAGAATTTAGTAATCACAGGCTTAATTTATTTCAGCTATTTTTCCCTGCTGAACTTCTGAGATAGATAAGACTGGATTTCTTCCAAACAAATCTGGGCAGGAGAAAACTTGAAACTCTTGGCCAGTTTGAAGTATCCCCACATGATTCTTGATACAGTTTTACCTGAAAAATGGAGTGAACACAATAAAAGTTTTTTTATCTTGAGTTCTTTTGCAAATACCAACCTCTTCACACAAAAGGAACAGTGTGGCCTATTCAGATACCTCTGTTCAAATTACTTAACAAACTTCATGAAACAGGAGTCGTGATTTTACATACCGTCTTGATAATCGAGAGAGAGTGCCGAATCCAGAAAAGGACAGAAAAGAAGGGAAATAGACATTGGGGAATTATCAACAAAGTGATAGTGATGATGGCCGCCCAGTCCAATTTCCCCAAAAAGAAACAGAACTCTGCTTAAAGCATGTTCAGTTTTTTTCACCATTAAGTCTGTATTAACAGCAGACTCCAAATTACACATAACAGAATTAAGCCATACCTGCATCTTTGTTCAACAAAGTGTTCTTTGTTACTACCTTACCTATCCCAGGCATTGAGAAATGGAAACATAGCAAAGAAGTATAGAAATTTAGAGCTGGAAGAAATGTTTTTTTTCCCTTACTGGTGTTCAGATTTTGCAAAGAGATCATTTAAATGTTTATCAACAGGAAATTTGTTGATAAATGATGTACTGTTAAGTGGAACCATATGAAACTGTTGACATCTGACTGCTTTTGACTTACAAAAATGGCAGTTCCACTTGATTCTATGTAATGGTATGCAGACATTAAAAAATATGTGGAGTTCTACAAGTATTGGGATGGAGTGATATCCAAGGTGAATTATAAGGGACAGAACACTGTTAGAGGATACTAGGGCATGTATGTGCGTGTCTAGTGAATGTGGGAATATGTATGTTCGCTTAAGTCTTATTATAAGTCTGAAAATCTTAAAAATACAATAAACAGTTAACAGTAGGTGCTTTTGGACTGCCAAAAAGGAAGCTAGAGACAAGAGCAGGAGATATTTCTTACTTTTGCACAATCCCAATTTTTACATGAATGTTAAAAGTGACCTCAGACTAAAACTCATTGAAGAAAGTGGTTATTCAATTGCTTATCTTATCCCTACAATTCAAAGAACAGCAGCAAACAGTAGGTCCGAGGGCCTGACCATTTCTCCACACTGCCATGTGGTTTACCTGGAATCTTAATTACTCTAGTTAAATGGAGAACTTTCCCTTAAAACTGGATGTCACTGGAGGAATGCATCAACGTAAACCACTCTCTGCAGTCCTGGAGTGGCAGAGTGGAGGCTGCATGCAAGGGCTTGGAGCAAGGAAGAATCCCTTCCTCCCTGGAGCAAGTCTTCACATTTTCTTAGGTTCTGTCCAGAAGAGTCCTCTGGGCCATTTTCAACATGTTCTAAACCTTTTCTCATCATGAACTTTTCTCTTTACTCCAGAGTTAGAAATTTTATTTTAATTATTTGCTATTCAAGATAGGAGGACATGGATTAGGAATTCAGTTTTGCACAGTTATCTGTCCAGGTCTTCACAGTTCCAAGTCTCACTTTGCCACAATTATTGGGCTGGCCACATCCAAGTTACCCTCATCTATACCAGTGTTTCCCAAACTGCTGAGGAGGTGAAACAACTTCATTTTGCAGTTGAAGAAACTGTGGGCTTGGAGATCAAGTGACTTGTCCTCACTCCCACAGTAAGAAAGTATCAGACACAGACTGAAATCCAGCTTTCTGACTTCCAGCCAAGTGTCCCAGTCTTGAAATAAAACTGCTTATTTCTCCCTTACCCTCCTATTTTCCTCCTCCCTTTTACTGTCAAAATTCCCACAATTGCAGTTCAGTGCCTGTACTAAGTTTTCACACTGACTGCTTTCTCCAAAAGCCCTGCAGGTTCGATTTTCCACACCCACAAAGCTTGAAGGTGCTAGCTGAAAGGGCTGTAAGTGGGCAACATCGTTAGCACTAGATGCCTCCCAAGGTTAGTCTCTCCTGACAGATGGCTAGAAGGACTGTATCAGGATCATGTCTACTTTCTCTACCCCTGTATCTACAGCTAGCCCAAGGCCTGGCACCACCCAGGAGCCAAATAAATAGTTAATGAACAGCTCTGCTGATCTGACTTTTCTTTCAGAAACTCTTCCTTTCTAAGGCTTTTGTGTTTCTTTTCCAAATTGGATGGCCTTTCTCGTTCTACCTCCTTTATCATCAAACCTCCTTTATCTTTCAAATGATCAATCTGTTCATTTCTGAAGCACTGAAGGAGGGAAAGAACCAGTCTGACATTGAGTGCTCATATTTTATTTGAAAAATATATGAATATGAATAAATAATGGAATCACAAATGATATGACAATAGTGTGATAGTCGTGAGCCAGACTGCTTGGGTACTTCTCTGTGTGTTAGTTTCTTCTCTATAAAACGGAGAGAGTGGTGGTTCCTACTTTATAAGGTTGGTGTGAAGATTAAGTTCTTTAGTACATTTGCATAACTTCTAAGAGGGTCTGATATATTGTAAGTGCTCAAAAAATGTTTTAAGAACACAGGATACAGATGGTGATTAGACTTATCAAGGTGATCATTTCATGATACATAGAAACATAGAATCACTATGTTGCACACCTGAAACTAATATAATATTGCATGTTCACCACACATCAATAAAAAAACAAAAATAAATAAAAGTGAAAAACAAAAGATAACACATAAATCCTTATCATAAGTGCTATAGAAAGTCTCCTTTTAAGAACTTATTTCCCCAGTGAAAACTCATCTTTTTCAAATATCCTTTCTGACAAAATGTTTGTTCCGTTTTGACTTATCACTTTATTGTACCAAGGATACTAAGTCTGTGCAGTATGTTTAAGATCTAAAAAACGGAGAATTGAGGGGCCCCAGCGAAGAGCCAGCACCGACCTTCAGGCACATGCATGAGGCTCCCTGTGTCCTTATGATGCAGCCTACCACATGGCTGGCTGCAGGGAGACCCATAGAAGGGTCAACACAAGACCCACTGCACCAGCCCACAGAAGGCTGAGAAACAATAAATAATAAAAGTTGCATAGCCACTAAGTGGTAAGGTGGTTTGTTTCACAGCAAAGCATAACTAAATACCACCTTTATTTTTTTGCTGTACAGAGGTAGACATGCTAACATTCTGAATATTTCAAATCAGGGTTATAAGCATATACACATAACTGTTTGCATTTTTTTAACTCAAAGTAGGACATTCTGCATAATGTGTTTAAAAGTAGCTTTCACGCCCACTTAACGTATCTTGAATTTTTGTATGAATAATTATATATCTACACCGTTATTTTTGATAGCTGCATTGTACATCATGATTTGTTAACGAGTACCCCACCAATGAGCTCTAAGGTTGCTTTTAATTTTTTTACCACAGTAGGAAATGCTTTGATGAAAATCCTTGAACATGCTTCTTTGCACACACCAACAGTTATTTCCTCAGTATTATTTCCTGGAATTAGTAGGTCAGAGATTAGTTTGTTTTCAAGGTTTTGATCAAGGATTATCTAATTGCTCTCCAGAAAGTTTGTACCAGTTTAAATTCTTACCATGAAAGAGTCAGAACTCTATTTTACCTGCACTTTTACCAACAGTAAGGTTGTTTTCTTTTTAATCTTTGTTGATTTCATGGATGAAAAGCTATGGTCTCATTACTGTTTTAATTTTATTTTTATTATTAGGGCTGAATATATGGGCTGAATATACTTTTACATGTAGTGGGGAACTGTGGCATCTCTAAAATGTGTATTTTACCACGTTGCTCATTTTTACATTGTTAGTTTTATCTTTTTTGTATTGATTAGTGGATGATATAGATATGAGTGCTTTGTCTATTCTGTATGTATTTAAATATTTTTCTCTAATTTTCCTTTAAGAGATTTCCCTCAGATTTTATGGGGTTAGGTAGATTTTTTTAAATGCACAAACAAATCTGTTTATTTTTATTTACTTATTTATTTTGATTTCTTAGACAGATGACATCAGTTTTATTTTTTAAAGGATAGCGAAGTTTAAACATTTTCAGAGAGTGTTAGATGCTATCCAGGTAAAATCCAGACTCTGTAGTTTATGTCACACACCACATTCTGTTCTCAGCTTACGGAGCCACGTTTATCTTCCATAATTTCTAATTGCTAACTGTCTGTGAGTTTAGTTCCTGGTATGCGGAGCGCGTGGACTCTGGCATCTGAGAGACCCGAGTTAGGACTCTGACTCAACCACTTGCCAAAGGTATGAGAAGAGCTTTTTTTGAGCATCATCTACTCCATGTTTAAGTGGAGACAGGATTAACGTGAGATTAAATTATACGTAATGAATAATAGTGCTTGACATATAGTTGGCTCTTCAAAAATACCAGTTTTCCAGCCATCCCTCCATGTCACTGCTCATGCTGGAACATGCGTCTGGGATACCTTTTTCTTCCCCACGTCCTAATATTTTACCTATTCTTCTGGCCCGGCTCTATTCAGCCCCCTTCATAAAGGTTTTCAGAAAATAGAGAGCTTGTCATGCATCTTACTCAGCTTGGGTGCTTTATATTATTATTATAATGTTTTAGATGTAGTTCATGAGCCAAGTTATAAACTTCAGGAAGACCGACCCAGTGCTTGTTATTTAAATGCACCCAATAAGTATTTGTGGAATGCAAAAACAAATGAATAAAGAATGCATTAGATATGACTACAGGGTAATAACAATAGTTAACAACCTTCACTTAAAAATAGCCTAATTATTATGCCAGACACATAATTGGTGATTAATGCAAATTTGGAAGCTGTAGCAGTAATTAGTATCTCAGTCTCTGGTATCCTCTATTATACCATTGAATATTTTAATAGTTCAATATCTCATTGGAGGAAATGGATGAGGGAAGTCAAAAGGTGCAAACTTCTAGTTATAAGACAAATAAGTTCAGGGGATATAATGTACAGCATGTTGACTATAGTTAACAATACTGTATTGTATATTTGGAAGTTGCTAACAGAGCAAAAGTTCTCATCACAAAAAAAATAGGTGTAAATATGTGAGGTGATGGATGTTGGCTAAAGTTTATGTGCTAACTATAAGAAGCACTTGGATTCCACATTTTAACATCCCTGAAACTGGAATGTGACTTACTATTAAAGAAAAAGCCACTGGCCTGGTGGCAGTCACGATATAGTAGCCATTGCCTCTGTATCTGTGAACATGGTCGCAATTATTCAAATTGTCATCATTTCACTGAATGCTATGCAATTTAGTAGTGTCAAAGCCCTACGCTAAGAAATGCAACTGAAGGCATGAGAAATTGCCATATGCATCAGATTAGCTGAAAAAAATTCCAAAGCAACAAGAGACTGATACAACCAATTCATTATCATACAGGAGTATAATTAAAGCGTAGTACTTCCATTCTTCAGAAAATTCCTTCTGGTTGCTAAAGAGAAGCTGCATAGCTTTGCAGGGACATACGATTCAGATGAACAAGAAAGCTATGCTTTTAGTCAAATAGGATAGTGCCAGCATCGAATCTGCAGAAAGGTGTCAGTGGCTAGGAAGCAAATCCTAGAGACAAGACTAGAACATTTTTTAAAGACATGCTGCACTATCAGAGGTATTGTGTGGAAAAACACACGTATTGATGTTCTGTGTGAAAAGGGATTCAGGAGAATTAGACTTAGTGTACAGAATTTTTAGAAATCCCTTAATCAATTTATTTTGCTTATATTTTCCTCTTCTATATATGCACATTACTGAAAAACGTGTCTAAAAGCACTCTTTCCACAAGTACAAGACAAAAATCCTATGAGACAACCCATTGTCCTAGTTTAATTAGCAGGTCTTTTCCTTTCTTGGGGGTACATACAATTGAAGATAGTTTAGATTCGAATAGATATGATAAATTGAATGGAGATATGATAAATTGGATTTCTTCCAACCATAATATTTGGTAAATTTCTTTTTTTTTTATTTCTTATAAAATTGTTGATGCCATTTCTTTTAGTTAAAAAAATTTCTCAGATCAAAGTAACATATATTCAATGTACAGCCTTTGGTAAGTACAGAAAAAAGGAGCATGAAAAACATGCTTCATCTCACAAGCCAGATGTTGCCTCTTAATATTTTTGGCCACTGTGTTCAATCTGGGGAAAACACGAGTCGCCTGACTTGCACACAGGGCAAGATGCTCGTTGCATCTCTGTTGAATGTATGAATGCTGAAAGAGAACCTGGAGAACAGCCCACATGTCCTGCTAATAGAATTAATTACACAGATCTTACGGTCATTCTTCTTCTCAAGTCTGACTTGTTCTTCTCACTAGCAGGAGCTTGGCCAGGACACAGCCAACTTTGTACTGTTTGGCAACAGGGCACTCTTGGAGGGGAATAGTCACTGTCCTTCACTCCTTTCACTCACTCATTTATTTATTCATTCAATAAATATTTATTAAGTGACCACTACGTGCCTGGAATACAGAAGGGCAATAAATAAACATGGCCCCTGCCCTCATGCACATTTATATATATATATAAAATTTGCAAATTTTGATGTCTAGAAACGAAGAAACAGCTGGCTGGGAAAGTAAATAAACGGGACCGTGGTCTGATTCAGGAGGGGTCAGGGGACACGTCAGAAGGTCACGGACGAACTAAAGGGAGGTTCCGAGGCTCTCAGTCTAAGTGGGTGCGGCTGGAGAATAAAGAGGGAAAAAGTGTTGGGCCAAAAGCCTAGGCTGCAGAGGTAGTCACGTCGTGCAGGGCCTCAGGAACTACGGGGAGGATTTTGAAATTTTTTTCTATGTACGTCTGGAAAACAGTAAATTTTTTTGTAATTTAAATTGCGTTTATTTTTAATAAGTAACATTCACGATTCAAAGTGTACATAAAATGCTAAGATTATTGAGTGAAAACTCTCCTCCCTCCAGTTTCCTAGGCACTCAGTTCTCTTCCCCCGAGCTGCCCGTGGGTGTCCCTCCGGGAATACTCTAGGCACAAGCACGCAAATCCCTAAGTGGGAAGATATTTTCAGCAGGGGAGCGACGCCTTCCGATCTGTGTTTTGAGACCACTCGAAGGCTGAGGATGGCTCCGTGCGTTTAGAGCTAAGCGCGCCAGCTCCCGCATTTCTCAAAGCCTACTCTGCGCAGCGTCCTGGGTTTCTACACTTGGGATTCCTTGGGCCCAGGGTTCGGAGAATTACGTCTGGGCAGGGCTCCCACGCTCCTTCTCACGCTATGCTGCCGGCAACTACCCCTCGTGCCCGCAGCTCCCCCGCCTCCTCCAGCGGGCATTTCCTCGCCCGGAACCGCGGAGCTCGGCACCCAGCCCAGGTGTGCTCGTCAGTTTTGCACAGACACCGTAGCAGATCCAAAGAATGCCGAGGCTGGAAGGCAGCGGCCGGAGCGGGCGGCAATGAAGGCGGCCTGGGCGTGGCCCCGCCTGGGGGCGTGGCCAAGCTTGGAGGCGGAGGCGGAGCCGGCGCCTCCGTAGGTTGCAGAGCTCCCCGGAGCTCCCACCGCCGCGCTTGGGTCCGGGATCCGGGCCACCCGCGGGGCGGTGGGCGCCCCTCGGCCCTGGGCTCTGCGATGCCCCGAAGGTAAATCCGCCAGAGAGCCGGTCAGCTTGAGCACCAGGGGATCAACGGCGGGGGAGGTTGGCTGGATGGCGGCGGAGGGGACGTACGGCGGCTAGTTTCCCCAGAAAGCTGAGTTCGTCCCAAGTTTCTTGCGCTTTAGCTTGCAGCCGGCGTATTGGTGGCGGGCTCCTTCCGCGCGGGTGGTCTTTAAGCGCGGGAGGGAAGCCGAGGAGATTGGATTAATCTGCTTGGGTGCAGCCCAGATATCTGTCCGGGACCGCGCGGCGCGGTGGGCACAGATTTCGCCTGAGAAAGGGCGGGGACGTCGTGTCCCGCGCTGCGGCCGGCTGGCCGCCGGGCGGAGAGCGCGCCTGTCTGCAAGACGTGCCTGGTTGAACGGAGGCAAAGTTCCATGACTTCTTTCCTCTTTAGGCAAGACTAACTGGGTGCTGTACCACCCGGGGCTGACCCCCGAGGCTCCGCTATGGATGGCGAGAGCGAAGTGGATTTTTCTAGCAACAGTTTAAACCTCTTGTGGCGTAGGAGATCAACCCCTCAGCCCCAGCTGCTGGGCCGGAGCAAGCCGAGGCCCCAGTCCTACCAGAGCCCCAGCGGATTGCTGATCACGGATTTCCCGGTGGAGGATCAAGGGACGCTTCCCGCGGCGCAGACTCCCGCCCAGGTGCTCACCGCTTCCGACGGCAGGAGGGTCCAGGAGAGCCCCTTGCTTCTGTGCGCCCGTGGGAGCGCGGTGACCAATGGGAGGACCGTCTCCCCGGAGTGCAGAGCTGTCCCTCCTCGGCCTCGACGGCCCAAGTCACCCCAGGCCCCCAATACGGCGTCAGGCGGCTCCCCGAAATCCCCAGCGAATGGCACAGGGGTCTCGCCTGCGCCGCCGCCGCCGCGCCCCCCACGGACTCCTACCGCGCCCGCCCGCTGTAGCCCGGAGGGGGACCGGGCGGGATTGACCGCCAACCTCCTGCCCACGCCAGCTGCAAATGGGCTCACCCCTAATATGGATTCCCCAGGCTCCCGTTCGCACGCGGGCCAGACGGCTAAGGACCTTGAGCGGGGACCCTCGAGACTCTCCCCTGCGCCCCAGAAGAGGTCTTTAGAACAAAAACTCCCCCTCCAAAGGCTGCCCTCACAGGAAAGCGAGCCCCCGGAGAATCCTTCAGTGGTCTTGAGCACAAACAGTCCCGCCGCCCTCAAAGTGGGGAAGCAGCAGATCATTCCGAAGAGCCTGGCCTCGGAAATTAGAATAAGTAAATCCAGCAGTCAGAGTGTGGAGCCCCACAAGAGACTCCTCAAGGTGCGCAGCCTGGTGGAGGGCCTCGGAGCGCCCCTGGGGCCCCCAGAGGACGACGGCGAGGCCGAGAACGACGTGGACAGCCCGGGGTCTCTGCGGAGAGGTTTGCGGTCCACGTCCTATCGCAGGGCGGTGGTCAGTGGCTTTGATTTTGACAGTCCTACCACCTCAAAGAAGAAGAACAGGATGTCCCAACCTGCTCTGAAAGCAGTGATGGAAGACAAGGAGAAGTTTTCCAGCCTGGGAAGGATAAAGGTAAGAGGGGGCCGGGTTTCGGCATGTTAGTCGCCGAGCCCCCTATTCACTAAGCCAAAGGTGAAGGTGGTGGGGTGCGGAGGAGGGCACATAGGAAACCGGAAGTTATTGTTCCTTTTTCTTCTGTTGATCAGAAGGCTGTGTACATCTATCCCTTTGCCATTCTCTTGCTGGGAGGCACAGGCCAGGTTAATGCAGCTTTGTGGTGGTGAAACTCATCACTCTTTCAGCTTTCTAAGGCTCAGGCGAAATGTAGGGGACGAATGGGAAAAAGATATAACAAATTAAGTATTGGCTGAGCATGTTTTTTAATACAGTTGGCGGGAAAGTCAGCTGAGAGCAGGGGTGGATCTGCACCCTTGACTGTGTGGGCTCTGCTTAGAGGTGTCAGCCAGTGGCTGCTGAGCTCACCAAAGCTGATACAGGAAACTACTGATTTCCTTTGACCCTATGGATTTTTAAAATTATTTTAATGAATTAGTCACTGATGTGCATTAATTATTTCATTACTGGAATATTTTTTCAGTGGTGATCATATACTAAATACAGTTAAGGTAACATATGAATGTAGGAATGCATTTAACTAGTTGATAACTCAAAACTTCAGGTTCAAGGAAGCTGTGTGGAATTGTTTCCTGATAAAGGCCTAGAAGCTACACTTGTTACAACGTGGTCAAATATAACAGAAATAGGACGCTCCAGAAAGATACTTTGTATTGTTCATGTGCTCGTTTTTCCAGAAACAAGACAAATCTCAGCAATAGGGCAGAAATTCATTTTGGCAGCCACATCTTTACTTGATTAATCAGAGAACTGGAACCAGTCTATATAAATGTCACATATGTAATACACAAGTAAGCCTGTTTTATTTTAAATCCTAAGGCCTTAAAGAAATGGCATAACATTTTTTTTCAACTCTCCAAGAATAGCAAAGTTCAATTTAATAGTGATGGTGAATCATGAGTAGTGAGTGAGCTGAACTGCTGGTCATTTGAGGACTCTCAAGCTGTTTTGATGGCATGTGCAGAACATTGTACCTTGTATTTCACCATTTTAGTGAATTGTAGTAGTCATATGAGTGAACTACTGCAGGGATCATCTGCTGTATGCTTTTGGAAATCTAATGAATGTAACAACAAAAAAGTGCTTTTTCTTAAAATGGCTGTATTTTTTCCATTTGGCTCATTCATACATAGTTTGCTTTGCTTTTTCCTCTTTTGCTTTTCTTGTTTCTTAGAAAAAAATGCTGAAAGGACAAGGAACATTTGATGGGGAAGGTAAGCATTTGATTTTCCAAACTTTTATTGCTGTTTCAATATGGAATATCAGTTATAAGTTGAAATGCAACTGCAGTAACAAAAACACTTAAAATGAGAAAAATGTCCAACTTCTTCCCAAATTATACAGCACAAAGCTCTGGGCTAAGCTCAGTTTTCATCTAGTAATACCAGCAGTGAGTAAATGAATGGCATTCTTTGTAAGCTGATAACTTTGTCAGCCAGCGTCCTGGGATTTTTAAAATTCTGACTCCATCCCCACCTCCCTCAAAAAATGGAGAAAGGAGTAAGAGCAAGCTCTAGCTTCTTAGTTAGAAATTCTGAGAGTCTGGCCCTTAGATCTTAAGTCACATTTCCTTAGGTCATATTTCCTTTGACTTCATATTCTTTTCCCCATATTTCCACATTTTGGTATGATTTCTGACTTCTGTTCCCTTATCAAGTTTCAATTTTGAGGAAATCTAACTTTCCTGGCTGATAGAAACATACTAAGAATTTGGAGCCCATATAGCATTTTTGTTAAGGATGTCAAAAACAAAAGCAGCCTCGACCAGGTGTTCAAACGCTAATCAGATTAGCGGACTCTGTGTAAATAGACGGGTCAAGTGTCAGCCAACTGGAAGAGCTGCAGGAAGCAGCCCCAGCTGCAGCCCTTGGAGGGCTAGACGAGCATGGTGGAGGAGGTGAGGGTGGTTACCTTCTGTCATACATTGAAATGCTTTCCACCTTTAAAGAACAGTGAAGAAGGGTATGCCCCCTCTATAAGAATATCTAATATAAAACCACCCAGAGTTATGAAATACATAACCTTGGGTGATGACAAAAAATTTCCCTATATAATTCTTAAATATCAGTTGCCATTGGAGCATTTAAACATGACTGGTTTATAAAAACTTTTTCATTGCACCAATCTTAGGAAACTGGAGAGAAACCCAGATACAGTATTTTAGTTGGTTGGGATAAATTCATCTCCCTAATTGAGGAAACTGGAAGTTCTAAGAAGTTTAGTTTCTTGCCCACAGCCACACAACCAGTATGAAGACAGAGGTCTGGAGCTTAGTCCAGTTTGCTTCCTTTTGTGCTGCTTTATGACCATGAAGTTAACAGAACATCTGCCTAATATCTATTTAGGAGAGATTGTGCATCTTCTAAAATCTGACATTGGTTCTGGGACTTTTGCCTCAAAGGGTTAAAAATGTTGAGTGCTTTTTAAGTCACAGGACAGACCTTCATTATAGTTAGTTTTATGTTGTTTTCTTCTCTAAGGAGCTGTTTCTGAGCACCCTCTCTTCTCTTCTCAAGTATGATGACCTAGAAATTCTTGTTCACATATATGTGCATGAGGAATGCAGCATTCTTGCAGTTAATGACTAACAAGAATGTAACTTAGATAGCAGTAGGTAGACTGGTGGGAACCGGTGATGTTAGAGCCTGGGACCTGGGTTCCTATCCTAGTGCTTCCACTCATCTGTTGAATGATATTGAGCAAGTATCTTAACTTCACTGAGCCTCCGTTGCATATGTAAAATGAGGCTAATAATACTACTGCCCACATTGTTGTAGGAATGCATGAGAAATCATACCAACAGTGTATGTATGTATTTTTGCACACCACTAAGTACTTTAAAGGACACCATGGAGGTGGGGCAAAATCAGTCTTGGCCCTCATATTCTGTTTTACATCTGCAGAATAATCAGAGAATTGTAAAATCTTGCATAGATCCCATTGTTTTAGTTGTAGTGTATGCAGAAGATGCAGTAGTTGATGAAAGAAGAGGCAGATGTTCGCTTGCTTCAGTAGATGGGAAAGGCATTGCAATCTCAATATACCTAAACCAAATTCATAATCTTCCTCCCTGAAGTTGGCTCTCTTCTGGTGTTCCCATCCTACTTTCACATTGTGGGACCTGCAGACCTAGCACACATCTTTACCAGTGCCTCTCTGACCTCCACATCCAGTTCATTCCCAGCCCTTTCTAAGTCGAATAGCCCAAGTCTCCACTATCTTTCATTGGTCACTTGAGTAACATCCTCATTAATTGCCTAAGTAGTCAATGTTTTGTTCCTCCAATCTAATCAAATCATTCCTTTCAGTGGACTCCCACTGCAATCGGGTTAAAATACAATCTACAGTGTGAAAGAAACTCAGTCTTTTTGTACTCAGGATAAAATCCAGTTCTCTAACATTGCCTACAAAGTTCTGCTTGATTTGGACTCTCTGCCTCATCTCCCTACAGTCATCTTGCACCCTTTGTCCATAGACACCTGCTTCAGTGCACTGACCTTCCTTTGTTTTCCTAAACCATTTTTTCCTCATGCCCCAGGGCTTTTGCATGTGCTTGTTCCTTTAGCTCTCTGTTGCTTCTTAACTTTCAGATCTTAGTTTTTCCTCATTAACTCCTCTGTTACTCTCAGACTAGATCACACCCTGCCGACAGTCTGTTCTCACAGCCCCTGTATGTAAACCTTTCAGTTTGTAGGCATGTATTTATGCAAGATCATTGTGTCCTCCATCTATAATAACATGCCTTCTTACCTGGAGTAAAAACCAAAGTCCTTTCAATGGCATTGAAGGAAAGCCTTACATGATCTGCCCTCTATTCATCCTCAACCCCTAATTCCTATACTTTCTGCCCCCCTCACCCTGTTCCAGCCACACTGTTCTTCTTACTGATCTTTGTACTTACAGACACACCAAGCACTGTCCTGCCCCAGGGCTGGCTTTGTACTTGCTATTCCCTCTGTGAGATGTTCTTTTCCCAGCTGTACAGGTGGCTTACTTTCTTACCTCTGTTAAGTCTTTGTTTAAATGCCCCCTCATGAAGTCTTTCTAAACCACCCTCCTTAAAATCTACAGGCCCCCCTCAAAACTCTGCCCTACTTTCTCTGTTTTATTTTTCTCCATGACACTTATCAGCACCTGCCATACTATAAAAGTTACTTATTTATTTATTGTCTTTCTTTCCTTACCCTGATATCAGCTCCATGAAGATGGAGAGTATTAATCTTTTTTGTTTATTGTCATATCCACAGTGCCTAGCAGTTGCTGGCAGATAACTAGTAGGCATTTTCTAAATAGTGATTGAGTGCATAAATGAATGAGTTACTTAGACTATTTTTTTCATTAAATTTTTACCTCATGAGGGCATGAGAAGTGTCTTTTATTTTCCATTTACTCTCAGGCCTGGGCATATTGTGGATGTATAATAAATGTTTGTTAACTAGATTCATGAATGGTGATAGACTTTGAAGGAAAGGTAGAGTGGGAATTCAGTTTAACCAAAGACACTGATTTTACAGGTGAGTATTCCTCATGGGGGTAGACGGAGACATGGAAAGTTTTCTTCGCTTGGTATCTCATGTATGGGCCCTTCCCCTTCACCTGCAGATGAGTCTGGGACAGAGCTGTGTGAGTGAGAATATCGCTTTTTGCTAATTACTCTTCAGTGACAAAATCCATTTGTATCTTTGTTGTTTATTAAACTGGAGATCAAACATTGTATACATAGGGATGTTTGTTTAGAACAAGCAGCCTAATGTTGAGGGACAAGTAGTGACATGTAGAGTTTCTTTTTCTTGCAGAAAATGCTGTCTTGTATCAGAACTACAAAGAAAAGGCTCTTGACATTGACTCTGATGAAGAGTCAGAGCCTAAAGAACAAAAATCAGATGAAAAAATTGTGATTCACCATAAGCCACTGAGATCTACATGGAGCCAGCTCTCTGCAGTAAGTATTTACCTTCTTTTCTATCTGTGGGGGTGAAAAAACAACGTTGTGGAAATTATGCCTTGTTGCAGTTTTAATTTTTTCTGCCAGTGATCCTGTAACCTTAAGGAGAAAGACTCTTTAGATTGTGAAATGTTTCTTGAAACTCTGCAGACACTTGTGAGAACATGAGCTTTGGCACTTCTGATCAGGAAAATTAGGTTTCGATTAAAAAAAGTGCCTTGAGATTGATGTACTATGCTCTGGAAACTTTCCCTACTCAGTATCTTTTCTTGTTTTTTATTTTATTTTATTTTTATATGTACTGTACATGTAGTGGTGACTTAATATATCCTATACTTTATCATAATTATGGGCTATATATACATAGGGGTGTGTATGTGTGTATGAATGTATGTGTTACCCATGCACAAAAGGGAGCTCATTACAGTTCTTGCTTGGAAATTTCATTTGATGTAGATGCATTTATATTTCCTTGGAGTTGATTAATGAAGGACATTCTATTCCATCTTCCTCTGTGCATCTTTTGTGTGTGAGTGTCTGCCACTTATTTTTGTGTTGATGAATAATTTCTCCTCTCTGCATCAAACATCTTTTGTTGTCAGCTATAGTTTCTTTTCATCTGGGCTTAACAGATGTCACTATGTGATGCTGAGGTTGCTTGTTATGAAATGGGTGCAGCACCGTGGGCATCTGCTGCATTACTAAGTAGAAAGAAATTCCCACGGCTGGCTTGGGTGGTAGGAGCATTGCATCACAGACAAGCCAGCAGACCTCCGTGAGTCTGCAGGCAGTGTGGGAGCAGCAGCGGTTCCCTCTTAAGCCTATGTGAACTTCGTTCAGGGTCAAAATCTCCTGTATTTAGGGAACTCACCAGCATTGGAAAAGGTGTTGTATCTGTGACAGAGCTCATAAGCATGACCATGGAAATGAGTGTATGTTGATGACGGGGATGACATCTGGTTCATGGTCTTCCTCCCATCTTCCACCCCGTGTTGGAATAAAGAATTCTAAAAACCAAGCCCAATCTCTGTATCTCCCTCTGATCCCCTGATTTTGTTCTAAGGAGAATTTACTCATTTCCAGTATCTCCAAGGTGTGGCAGCCTTAGTGTTATGCCACAGATTAAAATGCCTACAGGTGCAGGGCAAATAGTGTTGTAAGTGATGCTGGTGAGGGTGGGTGACAAGGAGCAGTGGGGACTGTGGTGACCCTGCCTTATAGAAATAGAGCAGCTGCCACTTAGCTCAGACCAGCCCAGTGTTGCCAGATATTTTGATCATTAAAAAGGAGGATAGAGAAATCCAGGCTTTTACAAGTATTAATCCTAATACAAGCTTTAAAAAAATGTGTGAGCCCAATACAATATCTATGGGCCAGACTTGGCCCTTGTGCTAACCGTTGACCACTTCTGTGATATTTTTATGATTTTTTTCATGTGGTGAGCTGGTAGCACCTATCCACAAAATTGGCAGATTGGTAGCCTTGTACTCTGTACTCTAGTCTGATGATCTCATGATACAATATACTAAAACAGATACTTGGAAAAACTGGTGGCAAAGCCCCTTGAGGCCTTGTTGGCCGTGGCTGTCGTTCTGTTGTTGGTATGGACTGTTTGGTAGAGGATACTTGAGAAGAAAGCTGCAGGTTTTCTGAGTTGTCTTTCTGTGACAGCACCTGTGTTCATTAGCATGGTCCTAAATCCTGCTGTTCTCTGAATGCTGAGCAGAAATGCGTACTTCTGTGTCACTTACTCTTTGGTCCTAACTTAGCTTTTGTACTAAAAATCAGGCTGCCACATTTATGCCCCCCTGGAGTTTGGCTGCATTCAGATTAACAAATGCACATTAAAATAATCCTACATATTCTTCAGTACAGCTTCAAATATGGGCATGCATTTTATTTGGCAAAGGACAAATGTACCGATGTGTTTTTTGTTAACAAGATTGGTATCAAAAGACTCTCTGGTGATAAAATGTTAAACTGTAAAGCAGGTTCTAATTTTAGTGTGTGTTATCTTGGATTTGAGTGTTCCCAGGAGGCTTGTATTTATTGTGTTGCTTGGCAATTACATTTAATCAAAGCAGCATGATTCGAGTTTGCCACTTTGCATTCTTAGGTACCAGCTCGCATTTACTTTGGGCCTTTTGTGTCTCCTTTTCACATTTAAAACATTTTACTTTTTTATTACAAAATACTTCAAACTTGCAGAAAATTCAAAAGTAAGTACATGTATTAGATTTTTGGGAGCCTGACCCCTAGACTGAACAAATGTTAACATTTTAACATATTTACATCAGATCTGTTTTTTTAGGTAGGGTCAGTGAACCACCCTCCTCTCCAGCACTTTACTCCTTCTGCCTCCTCAAAAGAATGAGCATCCTAAAGTTCTCTACTGTCCTTCCTGAAGGAGTTTTCTGTCTACCAAAAAGAGGCAAGCATCTCTGGCTATTAGGAAAGTAGATACTTTAGCTGCAAGAAGCAGCCATTCCTTTTTTAGATGCCTCACTGCTGGTATATCCATATTGCAGTTATAGAACCCTGAAGAAATGAGGCCTCGCGAGTTGTGAACTATGTCAGGGTGTTCCTGTAAGGGATGGGCATCTCCATTTCTCCATCCAATCTCTCCTTGTATGAGGGGCTGGAGTGTTTAGGGAAGGTCTCAGAAAACTTCTCTTTGTATTTTTTCTGCATCATCTTTTCATGCTTAACTTTTAATGTACCGAATTAATAGGGTATCCCTGCTCTAGTCTTACATATATCATTTTAACAAAAAACTCTTCTTCAAGTAAGGCCTTGATCCCAGAAAGGAAGACAAGGGGTTTTCTGGTAGAGGGTTAGGTCTCAATTTGACATCTACTTTAACTTCTAGTGTTGTGTGTGAGCACATATGTGCATTAGCTACTGTTGGTTGTTTTATGGTCTAAAAATCTCTTTTCTCATTTGCAAATGCCTCCCTGCCTCCTGAGATGGTGAAACTTTTCTTATCGATTGACTGGAAGAAGCATTTGGTATACAGAAGACTCTTTATAAGTACAGCAATTTGTAATCATACGGTTGTTATGTAGGTCTGTCATCCTCTGGTCTAGAGTGTAATGTCCTAGTGTGTTTATTTCTATGTCTCCTTTGGTTCTTTGGGGAATCACACAGGTGACAGGTGGTTCCCTATTTACAGTTTTGGGGACAGATTACCTAGGAATAAGGGAGACTTAGAACTGTGTGAGAGAGACGTTGAATTGGGTCTCAATAGAGTATTGGAAGTTCAGGCTGCTCCAGGCTTCTTCAGTCAGATTTAAGTGAATTAATGACGAGTTTAGCAGTGGTGGCTCTGCCAACATGTTTCTCCATGTAGACGTAGGTATTCTCTGTAGTCAGGACCACAGTTTAAAATCTCATAGGATGGTGACAGGCTTACTCTTTATCCATTTGACTGTCAAAGTATCTAGATCTCTTCTTAATTGGAAATGCAGGATTTCTTCATTCCAGGGAATGTAACTTTGTGCTGCTGTCAGGCCTTGGGGAACACTACTATATGAGAAATCATTTACATGATTATGGTTCCCAGTTCTTGGTTGGTCATAAGTGAAAGAGATTTGAGGTTTTGAACATAGTCATTTTTGGCCTCTAGAGATGGGTGCCCAGAGAGAAGGACTGTGCTGCACCCAGGTGGATCACCTAAAAAGGCTGTGCGAGGACCATGCTGACAGTTCTCAGATCTCTGCGAAAAGCCTTGGGGTGTGAAGAAGAATATCGACCGTATTGTTAGTCTGGGGTAGAACACTAAGTACTTGTCACGGTTCATGCCAGGTGGGTAGGCAGCTGAGACCGGGATGCAAAGCGAGCTTCATGTTTTCCCTAAGGTTCTTCCTTAAATGGGAACCTGGAAGCGGTATTACAGAAAGTGAAAGACAGATCTTGACTGGAGGCTTTGCTTTTCATCATAACTCCCCTCCCCCAGCTCACATACCCTGCATGTACTAAAAATGACTTGCGAAACTTGAGTTTGCTTTGCTAAGTTCAGTGACAGCACCAGAACCACACTCCCATGCTGTGCTTTGACCCCATTTATTTGTCATGGGGTGTGTTTGTGTAATTTCCATCACCTTGACATGCCAAGTACCTCTGGAAAGGGTATTCAGGCTCCAGCAGCAGAAACAAGCATGCCGGCAAAGTTCCCACTGGAATTCAGCACCTAGTAGAGTCAGCCTCTCCTGCACGCTTTGTTTCTGCTTGCTGACAGGTGGCTTCATAGGTCATCTTCAGTCATTTTGAAAGTGTCTTCAGTCACTTAAAATATTAAGCTATTTTGTCAGGAACAGGTTTTTGTATTTCCATCAAAGTATTTCTTCAGACATGTTTGTGTGGCTAATGGTCTAATGGAAGATCTAGAATGAGGACCTCAGTCTCTTGAGTGGGCTCAGCTCTGAAGGCACACGTGGTATGCGTCTGGATGGATGACTTTCTGGAACTGCGAAATGGGAAAGGATGATTTGAAAAATGATAATTTTATTATACATGTAATTACGTTTAGCTAAAATATCACTGACACATTGGCATCCTAGCAGTTCAAGCTGATGGGGCTTACTCTTTTAGAATTTACACTGTGTTCACTGTAAAAGACATATTATTTTCTATTAAATATCAGAGCTCAACAGACATAACAAGCCTAAATGCCATTCTTTGTGCAGTTTAGTGTGTTTAGAAGTCGTAGAAAATCTCATTCTTTTTCCTTAACATTTCACACTTGTCTGAGTAGGTTTTCAGTTGTTCAGTGGCTTGCTGCTTAAAATCTCTTCAGTCATATAATTTTCTATTTATGTTTTGCAGCATCGCAGTCTCAGAAAATCATTTTTTACCTTAGATGGTGATTAATGCCTTTTACCATATCTATCATTTGTGTTTAGAAATAAAAAAAAAACCATGCTCATTTTTCATGTCTGGCTTGTGTTTAGTACTCATAGTATAAACGATTAGTCAGGGCTTTAGATATGTACTTGTCCACGCTTTTAAGTCGGACATCTGGAGTGTTTGTGTCTTTATAAGCAGAAATTGAGGCCCATGTGCCTAGACATGAGAGCCCAAGCAGATCCTGTTCCTGATACAATGGCTGGAGCCGGGGGCTTGCTGAGCCTGGACCAGGGACTGGGTCAGCACGATTAGATTATGGTGGTCTCTAACATTTTTGAAAATTAATTTGACTTATATAAGCAACAAATAACATTTTCCATGAAAAAAAGAATTGAGACATTTCAGATGAGATTAAGGTCTCTTTTAATCATATCTGCAATTCCAATAATTTTCTCTTTCTCGGGCAGTGCTCTTCTGTATTTGGTAATGCTCTTAAAATTCACATATATTCATTTAAGGAAAAAATAAAAGATTATGTGTTTTTACATAAACACTAGGCTGCACAAATTTTACAGTTTTCTTTTTTTCTGACTCATATGTCTTGTAAATCATTTCATGTCTTTACATGATGATCTTCAGTGTTCTTTCTGATTGCTCTGTTATTTTGTAGGATGGATTTGCACTTTGCCAGCTTTCCTATTGGGGAGTTAGACGCTTTGAGACATAATAAAAGCTCTGAGCTATGGACCTTCCCTTTAGAAAAATACGTACACAAGTATACATATAAATATTTATTTATAATTTTTGTTTTTGTTTTTTCATTTCAGTTTGAGGGCATTTTTTTCTGCTTGATGTTATTCCAAATACTGGAAGCACTTCACTGTAGGTCTTTATATACTGAGTACAATTTCCAGGTTGTTCATGCCCCCTTTAGAAGTTTTTCTTTTTCTGAATGATAGTAGTGTTGGAACTTGAACTCTATAACCCCTTTTGAGATATATGTATATATATATGGACTGAGAAAAAAACAACCCTGAGTAGTTAAAGGACAGATGAGTAGTAGATAAGCCAATATTTATGTTATTGATTCTCCTAAGAGCAGAGTGGGATGTGAAAGTGTTGGGGTGTGTGTCCTATGCCCCTAGGGGAGGCAGAGATCAGAAGAGACAGGTGCCCCAAGAAAGTGGGAGGAGAATGAGTACAGGCATGTTTAATTTTGGTTGGCACCACCACAAAAGGAGACCTTTAGAGCAGAAACCTAGACCTGGGACCCAGACAAAGGGGGTCTTGCTATTTCATTGAGCAGAAAAATCAATGAGAGAGGTTAATGACTGATTCCTTCCTTCATCTGGCCTTTATGGAAGGCCTGCTCTGCCCCAGGCCCTGTGCTAGGCCCTGGAAGTGGAGCAGGACGGACCCTGCCTTGCTTTCATGCCTTTATTCCTAGTGGGACAGACATCCATGATCCCACGACAGATGATGGGAGTACAGCTATGTTGCTGCCATGAGGGGCATGTTCCTGCTGCTCCGAGATCCTGTGGGTGAGGGCGCCTGTCTGGGTAGAGTGCGGTCGGCTGAGGATGGTGGCAGAGGAAGCGACAAGAGCTGCCATTGCTGGAATGTCCAGGCTGGCAACCGAGCAGAGTTGGGGGTGGGGGGGCGGGGGCAGAAGGGAGGAGTCCAGGGAAGAGAAACTGTTGCACCCATTGGACCCTTTAGGGTGACGGGTAAGAGGAGTTAAAATCAGTGCAGCTGGAGCTTCTTGATCTACTTGGTGGGCTCTTCCCCATTTCTGTGATCTCGAAATGTTGGCGGGTCTCTAGGCTTGTCCTTGGGCATCTTCTCTTATCTGTATGCGGTTGGTGAGCTCATCCAGTCTTGTGGCTTCAGACGCATCATATGCTCTGGTAACTTCCAGGTTACTACCTTTAGGCTAGACCTTTCCCTGAACTTAAGACAAGGATATCCAGCTGCTGTTCTGATTTATAATGGGCATCTCAAAGGTAACCTGTCCAAAAGTTTACTTCCAATCACTCCCTTTTCTGTCCTGCTTCTCCTGGACCTGCTTCCTCCATGATATCTTTTTTTTCTTAGCAAATACCATCTTTGCAGTTGCCGAGGTAAGAAACCTTGAGCAATTTCCTCACTCTTCTCTTTCTGCCATACCTGCTTCCAATTTGGTGCAAAACCTGTTGCCTTTACCTTCAGAATAGAGCTACTCTGCTACTGCCCTGTCCACCCAAAAGTGGATTAGCCCCATGGCCTCCCAGCTCAGCTCCCTGCATCTACCTGTGCCCTGTTCAGTCTCTTCTCTGTATAGCAGCTATATAATTATGTCGTTGATTTGTGATCCTGTTCAAATATACTGAGATTGTCTCTTTGCTCTGAATCCTCACATGATTTTTCACCTCTACTTAAAGACCAAGCCTTACAGTGGCCAGTAAGCCTGTGGGTTCTGGCCTCTGGTTACCTTTTGTACTCACCTCCTGCTTCCTGGTCTTGCTTGTTGCTGGTATTACTCAAGCACAAGGTGTTCTCAGCCCCCGGGCCTTTGCATTTGCCATCTCCTCCGCTTACTGTCTTTTCTTACTGGCTCTCCAGAGAGCCACGTGGTTTCCTCCCTCAACTTCTCCCTACCACACCTCAACATTTCTTACCCTGTCTATGACACTCATTCCTTTAACATACTATACGATTTTTTAAAATTGTCCATCTACTCCCACTGGAATAAAAGCTGCATGGAAACAGAGATTTTTGTCCATTTTGTTTCCTGCTATATCCCTAGCACATGAAACACTGCCAGACATAGAGCAGGTCTGCAGTAACTAGTTGATGAATTTCTGAATGAATGTATGAAGGGATGGATGAATGCAGAAACCTAATCCCATAAATGAAAAAAAAAAAAACTTACTCAGCAGTGAAAACAGCCAGGAACTTTCCTATTTAGAGGCCATTTGGAGGCTTTTTAAAATTTTATTTTGAAAGAAAAATTCCTGTTGATCGTTTGGCTATGGCCTGAATTTAATAAATGTCTTTGATACATTGCGGAACTTGGCATCTTCATAGTTTGGGACCATGTTAGCCCACGGTAGGTGTCTGCATACTGTTAAATCAAATTAGATTACAGCCTTGTTCTCCACTTGGTCTTTTGGGGAGGTGGATAGGTGCATTCAAGAGCAGAGGCAATCTAGGAATACAGTGTAATTAGGTAAAATTAAGTAAGGCTCAGGTACTTTGAATAGTTCTGAATAACTGGAGAAAAGCTCATTAATACTGACTTTTGGATTATGGAAATCATCTGTCAGATTCTTGTATTTGTCCTCTTCACCTTCAAATGTCCCCTTATGGCATCTCTTCCCTTAGTCCGGTGATGGGACTGTTTCTCAGGGCCAAAATCCACAGAGTAGTTCATCTCCATGATGACTGGAGATGTCGTCACCATCAAAATTACAACTGAATCATTAAATGTGGAAGTAGTGCTTAGAAATTTGCTTCTCAAGTTTTGTTTCCAGGGTACTTATATCCTGTTGATTTCTACATGATTAGTCTGTATTCTAATGTCTTAGGATTTTTATGGTATTTATTATCTGTCTATTATTTGAGGACGTGAGGGCTATAGAGCCAGCGGACAGCTTGTGCAGAAGGAAGTTTTGTTGCCAGTGAAAGGAAATTGCAGATTACTTTCCCCTTTGGCTTAGGAAATAAACTCTGCCATGCAGCCAACTGCAGTAACACAAAAACTGAGCAGTTCCCATTTGGGGCAGGAGGAACCCTGCTTCTAGTAGTGGTGTGCACAGGGGTATGGTTGCTGTCTGGTCAACTAAGCAGCAGGCCTGCATATCAACATGGCTTTAAGATCTCACTGGGGAGCAGGCAGTACAGAGGCTGACTTACAGGATAGCTGTAGCTCTGGGACCTGCCACTGGATCATCACGATACCAGTTTATTTACAGGTAGTTAAATCATTGACCAAATATTTGCAGAGAACTTAGTGTGCACCGAGGAGTGCACTAGGTCATTTCAGTACAGTTTTGTAGTCTTCTGACAATACCAGGAGGCAAGCACTAGTTCTCTCTGAGTCAGCTGGGACTCAGAGGTGTTAAATAGGGTTACTTTCCTACTGTTTTTGTTAGGGCATTGGGATTACCTGGAACAGAGCCTCTCAAATTCCCCCAGCAAGGGACACGTGTGCCTAGGGCTCCAAAAGAACAGAAATCATATTTCCTTGTGATGCTTGGTCAGTAATGTGACTCGGCAGCTACCTGCCTATTGGCTCTTTTCTTGTCATGAATTGGCCTATTTTCTAATTTTACTCTGTCTGTCTTTTCTCCCGGGAGTTCCTGCATACTCAGAGTTTCTGAGTTTCAGAGTTCTTGTAACTTGACATTACCTAGCATGGTCTACCCACCTCATGTTACCCTTTCAGCTTACATATATAACTACCCAGTTCAGTTTTGAGAGAGAATTATATTGGATCATACTGGCTCAGCCACTTAGTAACTGGCTCTATTCCAATCAACTTTGGCCTCCGTGATGCATTATGGTATGAAATGTGGCCACCTTTGGCTCTTTCCTTCATGGAAGCTGTAAGCAGAATAGCATTTCTTGTAGGGGTGTTTGGGAGTGTTAAGCAACATGACTGACGTATCTAGTGTAAATTTATACATGGCGGAGTTGACATTGTAACCGTGGTCTTGTATCAGTGGCTTAACATAATGAGAAATACAGCTTACCTTATAACCCAGTGTGTGTGCGTATCTCAAATAAAAGTTTTACAAGGCAGAAGTTACCTTAATACTTACAGTACGCTATGCTCATTTCTGTTCTGTCCTTTCTGTTTTGTTACATTTGTATAGGTGACAATCAGAAATTCATGGACTTCATTTGCCATTCCATAGAGGTTATGACATGTAGTTTGTAAAACGCTGGTGTCTGACTCTGAAATTCATTTATATCCCAGTGCCTTGTAGTTGGGAGGGTGGAGGAGTGGGCAAACAAAAGAGACTTAAAACCCAGTACCTGTACTGCAGGAACTTAAAAGCTGGTTAGAAGGCAACAGAAATGAAATGTCTAAATGTTGTTTTTGAAAGAATGTAGTACAAAGTACCAAAATGAATGGCACAGATAGAAATCATAGTGAGCCGTAAAGGTCAGATAAGTTCTTCCTAGAAGAGTAAGACTAACACTAGATGGGCAGAAAGGGAGGAATAGAAGCAATGGAAGATTCAAAATATTGTTTGAATGAAGTTTGCTGCATACATAACTGGAAAAAGAACACGGATAATTCTGTGCCTATTTCTCAGATCTTCTCTGTACAATGTGATTATTCCTGTCCAAAGAAACCATTGCATGCTTTGCACATCTAATGTAAAACATCAGTCCCATTTTTCCAGAACAGGTTTTGCTAAGGTTAGATTTTTATTGCAAATCTAAGAAATCAACTTCATTGTCAGTGGTGTTTTAAGTAACTGACTGTTTTGGAGTTGATCATGCCACTCCATCTGCCAGCTTACAAAAACAAACAAAATAAAGTAGCCACGAGGATGTGGGCCCCACCTTTGCAAACAGGTGATCTCTTCTGCAGGAGGAGCACCTCAGACCTCCTCTGCTTTTATCACCCCTGCTTGACTCATGCCGTCAGTATGTGTCCATGGCATCATTCTCAATCACGCCGACTCGAACCCATCTTCCTCCTCCTCCTGACTCTGCTCTTGCACACCTGCCTGTCATCACTCACTTTCAACACTGCCTCATAAGCCACTGCTTGCTGTGGGCTAGACTGAACTCTCTCCTTCTTGGAGCTAGTGGTCACCTCTAGTTTCTCTTGTTTCCCTTGTGGGCAATGACAAGAAATAAGATGTTGTTACAGGCATCCTTAAACAATCCAGTTGTCTGTTCTACTTGCTTTAGTTCTTTTTTGAGAGTAGACTTTGAAACGTATTTGAGTTGTTTTGAAAAGGATGTTAAGTTGCAAAGCCAAGAGATTTTTATTATATAAAAATAAAGTGAGTAAACAAAACAATGGAAAAATTAGTTGAAACCCCACCTACTCATCACTATTGACATTTTAGCATCTAACTTTTCTGATCTTTTTTAAAATTTGTGTAGAGATTTTTCTTTTCTCATAAGCAAAAATTCAATAATGTAATAATGTCTCATTATCCCTATTTTCCCCTTAACAATGCTGTTATTTTGGTGCCATTAAACCTGCTGTTTTGTAACCCATTTTTCTCCCTCTTTACAATGTTGTGAGTGACTTTCCATTCAACTTCCACAACCATCTTTTTAAGGCCCGTATTGCATTTCATCAAATAGGTGGATGTTTGGTTGTTTTAGCCTGCTGCCCGTTGTTAATAATTAGCTGTCCCCAAGTTTTCAGTTTAAAATTCAGAATTTAAAGCCAATTGTATTCTTTAAAACAGTGATTTTTGAGCTGCAGAGTGGTGCAAGTACATTCTCCTTGTTACAAAATGAAACGTTAACAGTTAATTCTGAAATCTGCTTGACTTTGCCACCATTTGCAACCTCTTCCACCTCTAACCTCTGTTAGCAATCATGTCTGCTGCTGGGTACTTCATTAAATATTCCACTTTTTTAAACTGCCCATGTTTTATTAAATAATTTTATAGAATTGCCCTTTTCCCCTAAAATAAGTTTTCCTTCTCATCCTTTCTACTTGCATGCCGATAGCTTTTCATGATTTCCTAACTTTGTTGTCTCCTCTGTGATGTATAAAAACTGCATCTCTTGCTTATCTGGGGGATAGAGAATGAATACATATGGGTCAGGCTTAGTAGCCCACGGGCAATGAAGGCTGGTGAGAGCCACCAGTCAGAGAGGAATGTGCCACTGGGAGACTGTCCGGACTAAGCAACAAGTTAAATTGCCAGGGGTCCTTGCTGATAGCTTAGCTTTCTCGTGGGAGCAGATGCTGGCCAGCCCCTGAGAGATGTGCTTTCTGAGGCTTGGAGGTGGGGGCAACCTTAGTTTAGGGGAAGAGTGGCTACTGATCACAACCAAAAGAAATTCAGAAGTGTTAGAAGGCAGCGTGTTGGGTGGTTAAGAGCTCTGCCTTGGGTGGGGCGAGCAGGCACCCCAGGTTTGAATCCCACTTTTGCCACTTATGGGGCTAATGACTTAACTTTTCTGTGATTCTATTTTTTATTTGTAAAATAGGGATAGTACTACCTTCCTTGCAGGGCTGTTAGAAGGTTTAGCTGTTACAAAGTTCTGAAGCATAGCTAGTGAGGACTGGCCGCAGTGGAGGAATGCACACTTATCTCCTCAATCATACAAAGCACAACAGTTTATTCTTTTACATTTAATTACTTATCTGCTTGGGATTTGTACTCTCAGTCTCATACCTGTGTTGCAGTAATTCCGGTCCATTCAGGAATCCTGGCTCTGTCTCTAGAAATGGCGCAGGCCCCAGAGGAGCAAAAGCCTCAAGCCGTGGCCTGCCTTCACTGAAGTTGCCATCATTTTTGTAGACCTGAGGTTGCCTCCAGGAGTCTGAGAATGCTTGCTGCTTCTTGAGATCCAAGAACTTTGGTGAGGATTATATAGAATCAAACTTCACAACAGTAGATCAGACAGGAGATCAGTTTTTTGAATAAATGAATTAGGAGGTCCTTGACATGTTACTCAATGTATTTTTAAATTAAGCAGATGATTTTATTAAAAGGGCCACTGTCTTCTACCTCTCCTTAAAAACAATAGTGTCCCATCTATTTACCTAACCCTCCCTAAAAGTATGACACTGTCCCCATTTTACCTCCTTTATCTGATCTTTAGTTACACAGATCTCTGGTCCTTTGAGACTAATATTCTGTGGCAGCTTATAGCTTAGATACAGTGATATCTCAGGGCCTTTCTCCCTGGATGAAGTCAGGCTGGAGAGAGCCTTCGGGTCTGGTCACAGAGGACACTATTTCTGAACCCTGCAGAGTTCTCATTTCAGGAACTTCACATGTACTCTCAGAGTGTGGTTGCTCCCAGGTTACTCACGCAGAAAGAACTCTAGCTCATTTGTGATCCAGGGGCTATTTGGGTTATGTGAATTGTGCAGAGAGGACCTGGGAAGTCATTGTATTCTGTGGAGTAAATTTACTTGGCAGTTCATTCCCTTCCTGCTTGAGCTCTTAAAAAAAGAAGTCTGTGAATAGTGAATAGGGAATCACCAACAGGTATGAATAACCAGCAAGTGGGTAAATCCCAGCAAGTGTTAAGGTCTTAACTCAAATGGGTATTCTGTGTACATTAGTGCTTTCTGGAGCCATAGTGATCTCGGGTTATACATTTGTTCTAATTTTTAACTAACTGCATTTCTGAATTGTTTTGGTTGTTCAGTCTTTTGGGACCCTCCCATTCTGGTTTCCCTGGCTGGTGGGGAAAAATTAAAGGAATGTGTGCACATCTTACCTAGAAACAATTATCAATTCATGGGGGTCTCAAGAATATATTCCTATTTACCCCACAGAAGATGATGCCTAGTTGGCCAAGAGACTTGCAGTACTAATCTTGGCTCTTTCCATAGATACAGGATGAGCTCTATCTGTAGGTAAATTCTGTATAAATGGTAATACTGGGGCTCTGTTTGGGGCTTGGGGAACTTGGCTTATACCTATTCCAGTCTGTGGAGGCAAAGACCAAGGAATAGAGAGCAGAGTTGATGGATTTCCTGACACAAATCTCTGCAAGGTGCAAACATCTGTATCTGTGGAGGGTGCAGGAGTGGAATTACTGCTGAAAGCCTTCCTGTTCCGTCCTGAAATAGTCACTAAGGAGCTCAGACTTGCAAGGTATCAGGAAGGACCCAGATGCCACAGGAGAGTGGGTGGAGGAATGGTGAAATCGGTGAAGGGGATAAAGAGGTACAAACTGTCAATTCTAAAACATTTAAGTCATGGGGATGAAAAGTACAGCATAGGGAATATAGTCATTAATATTGTAATAACTTTCTCTGATGACAGATGGAAATACATTTACCATGGTGAGCATTTTGTAATGTATATAAATGTCAAATCACCATGTTGCTCAGCTGAAACTAATATAATATTGTATGTCATATCAACTATACTTCAGTTAAAAATTAAAATTAAAAAAAGAAGGAACCCAGCATGAATTTTATATGGAGTATCTGATAATTGACTTTTGGGTCAATATTTTAGGGAGCTTACCCTTTTATAAATTACAAAAACTACATTTTGGATCTAACTAGACAATATCATAACCATGGATGAAGTATCTTGTACTGCCCTTTATTATTTTAGCAAGTTGTTAATCTCTGTCTTGTTTGGGCATGCAAAATACATCAGTTAAAAAGATCATGGGTGAAGAAATTCAATACTGATTACAACAGCAAAACTATAATTTATGATTATGATTATGAATATAAAACTATTACAACCTTAGTGAGTTCTCTATACTCACCTTCTTGACAAGCCACCTATGTATGTTCATGTTTTTAACATATCAGAACTGTAGTCTTGAGCTGTAGCTCTGTTGTTATATTTGAATTAAGTTTTTTCCACTTCAAATGTTGGAGATACTGATATGCATTCCTACTTTCTCCTTAGAGTGTAGAATCTGCCGTAGCAAGATTTGAACAGTTCTGTGAATTGGTTAGATTATACAAAGTTAAGAACTCCAAGTCGACTCCAGTTCTTACTGTTTCGTTAAACTACTTTTGCAATTCTGCTTATTAATGATATAATCAAATAAAAATTTTTAAACAGTGAGGAATAAGAAAATGCAAGTGAGGTCAGAAGAGACCTTTAAAGCTATGCTGCTTTGGCCATCTGGGTGTTTCCATTTATACTCAGCCAGAGGGACCATATGAAATATCTATTTAAAAAATATAGAAGGAGCCTGTGCGATTTGAATTCTTTTCATTTTGGATAGCAAAATAGGAATTCTGTTTTAGAGGCTTCTGCATTGCTTTTTTTCCCCCCACACCTGAGGGACACTTGAAGAAATGTGATAAATTTGATAGTATCTAAGATTTCTTAGCAGGAATGTGCAAACTGCAAAAGACTATGTCTGTTTTAAAACTACAGGTAAAACATTGCTTTATACACATATTTTTTTCATGCAAAAAAAAAAAAGCCCGGGCCTATAGTGATTTTCCTTAAGTTTACTGATAAGGTGACTGGTTTTGAATTAGAGAATATCCAGTGGTATTTACTGCTAAAAACTTAGCATGTGTTCTTTCTCCTTCCCCTTCCTCTCTCCCTCCTCCTTCCTTTTTCTTTCTGCTTGATATTTTGCCCCAGTGTTTTCATTCTCTCTGATTTTCTCTTTTCTGCCTTTTGCCTGTCTTTTTGCAGCTCTTTTTCTATCACTTTCTTCCTTTATTTCTCTGGCTGTTTCTCCAGTCTCCTCAGTCTCAAAGCACCTTGTCTGTTCATGACTTTCTACCTCCAGGCACCTGCTCTCAGGTACTACTTAATTTAGAGTTGAATGTGGAAAGAGATCTCAGTTGGACAGAATATTCCTCTTGGCTCTGGAGGAGAAAGCTGTCCAGCTTGTCCTGTGCGGCGTGGGGAAGGGTTGAGACAGGAGGACAGGCCCTGGAGCAGTGGCCTGGCAGCCATCCAGGAGGAGCTGGCTTGTCAAACTCCAAAGCAAACTTTCAGGCTCCTCCAGTCTGTTGCACTTCATTTTTCTTAATTATGACCCAAGAGCGCTTCCTGGAATCTTTTTTTTTTCCGTCACCGTAGTTTGTATGGGCTGCTGGTTTCTTCCTGATGACTTTTTGGGTAGAGGACTGTTTTACCACTGTTTGTGTAAGATGATATTTCTGTGCATTGGCTCTTTGCCTTTTTCAAAACTACCTTCTCTTCCTCCTCAAAAGAGAAACTATTTTAGCTGGGGATTTTTTTTTTTGATAGGGTAAATTATTCTTAATCCCTCAGTAAACTGGCTGTCATCTGTGTTCGTCTCTAAACCCACATGTTTCACTCTCTTCCCCTTAAAGTATCCGGGTATGAACTCATAAGTAGTTTTAGATGGAGATGCTGGGGGGGAAATTCTTGCTGGTGACCTCACCTGCAGAGATCGTGGGCATGGTGCCTGGGTATCGTATCGATATGCCAGAATTTTGTGTCAGGCAGGAAACTCTGTGAAATTCCTGCTTGGGGTTAACCATGGGGGAGCAGCTCTGAACAGTTTCCTTCTTCTGGCTGGTCTCCTCCCCTGTTAAAATGTATGAAGAAGCCATTTTCAGCCATGAATTCTTGTTGACAGGCTGACCCAGTGCCAGGATGGTGGGAAAAGCTAAGAACCTTCCATGATATACGTAGATGAAAAAGAAGATGTGGAGACTTGGTACAGACCTGCCATTATCTCGGTGATAACTGCCCAACCCTGGAAATGGGGTGCCTCTTATAGAGAGCAGGGGTCCCTAACCCATATAACATGATTAAGAGCCCTGGGGTTGGCATGGATGCAGATCCTGGCCTTGCTACCAGTTAGTGTGATCTTAGATCATAAACCTCTGTTATTATCCCCATCAATGAACTGATGAAATGGGGATAAGAACAGTATTGACTTCCTAGAGTTTCTGTGAAGATTCAGTATCATAAGGGGGATAACTACTACCTTTTGGGGGTCTACTATTCTAACTTTTTCTCCAAATCAGAGTAAAGACAGTAACATGTAATTGTCTTCATTTCCATGACAGTACTGAATGGAGGCCTGTCCACCAGCCGTCTTCACACTAGGGTATGCCTCACATCCCTGGGATTCATGAAGACTCTGTGAGGTGGATAAGGGATAGTTTCAAAGATACCATTTTCCAGATCCTCACCTTCTAGGGTATTCGCCTTTCTAAAACTGAGGCTGCATGTGTAGTAATGGGGTTTCACCAAGGTTTGTTTTTTCCAAATCTTCCCTTTCAAAATTGCCCTTCTGCAATTTACTAAAGAAAGGCATCTCCCTCGTGCATCTCAAATCTCACTGTTGCCTGTTCCAAGGTGTCAAACCACTGGCACAAGAAAAAAACAGGTCGACCTGAAATATGTTTTCAGCGAAGCCTCCTTTAATGAAGCCACCATAAACCCTTCACATAACTAAGAGTTGCTTTCTCAGTAAAATTTTACTTTTAGGACTTAATGCATTAAAATTGGAAGTAATTGTGTTGTTTTGGTCATAGGTTACTAATGATATTTGGGCGATGATATAATCCAAGAAAGTCTCTTTTATACTTAAAGCTCAGTGTTCACAGGAAATTTTAGGAAATTAAATTTAAAAACGTATTTTTGCATCAAAGTATACTAGGGTGACTAATAAGGTACCCTGAATTATATTACGTTGCTATATTATATTATATATATAATTACATATTTTTATATTATATTATCCTATTATTGTATAGAATTATATTACATTAGGAAATGTGGGGGGAAAATGACATAGAAATGTGATTTCAAGGAGGAAGAAGAATAATGTGAAATCATCACCTGTTAAGGAAAACTTGTTTATTTTTAAGTGGGTAATGGTGGGCATCAATTTATTATGGCATTTACATGCCATTGGATACATTTAAAAGAATATAGTAACACATTTTAAATACCTAGATTTAAAATTAGGAAAGGCTGTCTTTTTAATTCTTTAAACATAGGATGACCAATTTAAGATGTCATTTGAGAAATGGGTCTAGGGGAACAACATGGTTTTAAAATTTGTTTTTAGGAAGTATGATAGCAAATATGTTTGAAAACTTGTGTTATATCATATTGCTATTAATTTCTCGCACGAGGGGAGTGCGCTCTCCTTTCCAGCTGTTCATCTTTCTGTTAAGCATCTGATTTAATTGGCAGGTACTTTACGTATGCCTTACCTTTTGGTAATTTAATCTTTGATGAAAACATGAATGGCTTTCATGTGCCAGACTCAGTGCCTGGCATCCCAGAAGAGACACTAGGTCCTGCCTCCGCAGAGTTCATAGTTCTGCTTCTACTCTTTCATTTAGGAACTGATTTAGGATAGGCTCTGCAGCAATCAGCGAAAAATGTGTGGCAGTTGGGATAGGGTTGCAGTGATTCGACCAGTGATACAACTGTGTTACTCCCAGTGTGGTGTTGGTGTTCTTGGTTCTTGCAGGTACCGTTGCTTCTCCAAATAATGTCAGGTCAACATCCTTACTTGTCAGTTTTCAATATGCTGAATAGACTGCTGAACTTGGGGCAGAGGAGGCGTTGTTGTCTTGTTTGACTGGGTTTTTATAAAGAGCATTAGTATTTCATGGAGTCTTTGCAAAAGATAGTGTTGAAATTATTCTTTCAAGGTTCAATCATGGACAGTAATCTCTCAGAGCAGTGGCTTTGTTTTCTTTATTATTAGATTTTTTCTTTTGGATTTGGTAGATTAGTTTGAATTCAACATTTTGAATAATTTCTTTTAATTCAGTTTGGAAGATCAGAGTTATGCCTTGCATGATAAAGAAATTTGTAAATGAGCTCAACTTAACTTTGCTTTTTCCCCTAGGTGAAAAGAAATGGATTATCGCAGACAGTTAGCCAGGAGGAAAGGAAGAGACAAGAGGTATGTCTTCTGTTGAGCAGATGCCTTAGAGTTCCACAGGGCCTGTGTGGAACTCTCAGCTTACTGTGTGCTCCTGCTCAGTGTTTTCCCATGAAAATGTATTCATTTTTGACAGTGATCAGATGTATGTGATCACTGTAGTAATATTGTGAAGTTCTCAAAGTACTTTTATTTCATTGATATGTAGTAACACAAAAATACAAGGGCATATTATAGTGCTGTTTTGTTTTTTAGGTATAAAAAATAGAATACTATATAACATTGATGTACACATCACTGACAATTAACAAATATATTACATTTATCATTTTTTCTTCATTATCTTTGAAAGAAAATGAGACTTTCAATAAAGTAGAATGCCTGCATTCTCCTTAGTCCCATTCATTTTTTCTCCTCCCCAAAGGCAACTATAATCATGAATTGCTGTGTATCCACATATAGTTGTGTGTGTGTTAATATGTAGATAGTGATGCGATTCCAAACATGTTTTTGGTTACTTAACTTTTTACATTCGGCATTGTTTTTGAGATTTATCCATGTTAATGTTTATTGATCTAGGTCATTCATTCAAACCACTGTATAGTATTCCACTCTATAAATACCACACTTAAAAAAATGATATTATCCAAATGATGAACAGTAGGTGATAGGTTTTCTTTCTTTATTGTTAATATTGTGGCATAAATGGTGTTTCTCTTTCCACGAAGACAAATGAAAGAGCTTCTCCAGGGACCTAATCCCACTTTCACATTTCCTCTCTTTTAAGCCTTGTTTATTTGAATCTATTCTATTTCCCTTATATCTTGAAAATATTATTCAAGTTCGTGATATAAAAATGTAATGACCACAGCAAATCTAACTTTAAGGTTCCTTTCTATTCGCATGTAGCGATTTTTATCAGGTATAACCTAGTTTACTTTAAGTACTTGATGGCTCTTTGTGGGTCTTTTTAGTAATTATTACATCAAACCTATTATAATAAGCTACCACTTACTCATCTTTTCATGTGTTATGTTCTATATAGTTTATCATATCTTTTTGTTTGAATTTTAGTATTTTGGATTTGATTATGAAAGCCTTAGCTTTTGAAAATATTTTAAGTTGTTCCAAGGCACCTTATCCATCAGCAACCTGAAATCCATTATTTTTGGTCAGGAAGTGACAATTTTCTCTAGTTTGAGTTAACATTTCCTGGGGATAATTGTATTGCTTGAGTAGAATTAGACAAGATACAGGTTAAGTGAGACTCTTAATGTTCTTACTCTACTCATTTATTAGTTACATCACTTAAGTCCCTGGAGCATATCTGAGGCTAGACCAGCATATCTAAGTAAGACTTCCCTAAAAGCTTATGGATGCTAAAAAAGGAGGTGAGCATAGAGACTAGTGTCATTAATCTGAACTATGAACTATGGCTCGCCATCAGCAGCTAGGTGTCTACCTGCCGGTGCCTGCCTGCCCCCACCCAGCCTCAGCCATAGCACTGTTGTTATATTGTTAATTAATTAGTGCTAATTAATTAGCCCTGGGACTTAAGGGGGACTCTTCTGTGCCTTCTGGGCCAAGGGCTTGCTGGGAGGAGCCCTAGAGGCCAAGGTGAAGATGCCAGTGTCCCTGGGGGTCTCCAGGAGGGATGTCAGTCTCGAGTCTGCAGGGATGTTCACCACCCTCCATGAGGAATTCTCCCTGCTTTGCCATTCTTGGTGGATCTGAGGTTGATTTTGTTAAGAAGCTGGATGAATTCCTTACCCAGGGCGTTGGTGTCTGCTCACATACGTGGGTTGGTGTTTTATCATTAATGAACGCTTATCTGGTAAACTGCTGTGTGCCTGACACCAAGAATTTCTGCAGAGGGTCCTTTGCTGCTTCTTGAGACACTGATGAGAGCAGAGAGGGTGGCTTATTGAATGAACAGAATTACTTTCAATTGTATAAGTTTATGTAAAAGAATTCCTGTGGCTGATAAGAACCTTTGGAGGGTAGGTACAGTCATGCTCTTTTAAGACACTCAGAATGTTTGCTGTTATTGACTGCAAATTAGTTGGATTAAAACATAGAGAAAGAACAGATCCATATGAAAGGGGAGTGAACAAATGTATTTGTGAGAAATTTTCTCTGAATCCCAAGTGATGTCCATAAATCCTTGCTGCCCCAAAGCAGTCTGCTTTGTAAGCAGGGCTGGAGGAGATGACCCCAAAGGTTAATTAATGTCACTGATATTTTATGACATGCCCTAGCTTCCTTCCATAGATTCCAGCCCTCGGCAAAGCATGACCTCAAGATGCAATCTCTAGTCATCCAAATGCTTTTTCCCTTTTACACTATGGGTAGTGACTCTGTTTCTTGAGATTTGGGTGCATGTGACTTATATAAAGACAGTAGTTTAGTGATGCAATTTTTTTAATGCTTATCTTCTTGCACTTTTCAAGATACTATGTCATTCTTAAAGCAGAATTCTGAGAGTGCTGTTTAGTTCTTCGATTAAAACAGTTAACAATACATTTCTTTTTCTTTCTTACCAGGCTATCTTTGAAGTCATATCCTCTGAACATTCATATTTACTCAGTTTGGAGATCTTGATACGAATGTTTAAAAATTCCAAAGAACTGAGCGATACAATGACCAAAACAGAGAGTCACCATCTTTTCTCCAATATTACAGATGTCTGCGAGGCAAGCAAAAAGTAAGTTCACCTCAGTTCACCTTTGGTCATGCTAAGACATTACTTGCACACAAGCATCTGTGTTATCTCAAAAGGAAGGCATTTAGAGGTATGAAGTCACTCATTCGTTCAGCAAGCTTTATCGTTATTCCCTGAAATACATTTTAGATGATGTTTCATGTTGTTGATGTACAGACGGATGCTAAGTGTGCAGCTGTCGCAGCAGACGTTATGTCTGTATTCTCTCCCTGTTGTGAACCCTATGTGCTAATTCATCCCTTCTTTCTCCCCCACTTTGCCTCACTCTTTCCCTTTTCTTCTTCTTTTTTGATTATGCCAATAAAATAACAACATTTAGTTGGGAGGGGAAAAGGTAACTCACAATCATACCATTAAAGTACAGGAATTGTTTTTGTTTACATTTTTATATTCTTGTCTTTGTTCATCTATGTAAATATTATTTTAAACACACAGTTATGGTGGCCATAATGATGGCTAGAAGTTTTCCCTATTTCACATTCTGTAAGCACTGTTAGAAGAGTCCTTATTATTATTTATAATAAGTGCTGGAAGCTCAGTTTGTATTCCAGTGGTGAGCTTATATTCTTTTGAGTAAAATACACAGCCTATTCTGGAGCCGTGTGACAGCACAGTTGTAAAGTGAGCCTTCCGAAGTTCCTATTTGGATGGGTCCAATGGATTGAATATTGGCAATTTTAAATGGTTCTGTCAAAGGTGGGTTTACTGCATAACTAAGAAGCTTAAGCTTCAAGGCTTCTCCCTTGCAAGGGTACATTTTCAGGATTTGCTTTGGTGCCTAATTTCTTTCTTAGAGGGTCTATATACATTGTACAGGCTTTAGGGCTCACAAAAACTAGATCTGCCCCTGGAGTGCGTATTCCTTGTGATTTGGACATTGCTTGTTCATCAGAGGGAAAGAGCCCAGTTGACAGTGACAATAACATGTCCGTGTCTGCTGGCTCCATCTCTGTGTACAGGTAGATTTTCCTTTTGAACAACATGATTGAACATCCATGCTGAAGTTAACATATGAATTGGGGCTACTTTAGAGACATGGAATTCATGGTCAGATCAATGAGATCTCCAAATATTTCATGATAGTGGCACAATTTCAGAAGCCAGATTCTGCCACAAGAAAAGATCCTGGCTATCTTGTTATTGACGTGGTTACTTAAAAATACATGTCTGGAGGACCTGCTGGGCCTCAGGGAACAGTGGGCCTATGTGTGCTGGTGTCTGTAGGAGTCCTCTTTTAGAAGCTGGATTCTTGCTTGTGTGCCGTCCATTGGTCCTTTTGGTACCAGTCTGGCCAGTTTTGGTAAGGGAAATGGAAATCTCTTTTCTCCCTTCAGCAAAGAGGACAGAACAAAGAGCCTTAGATGGGGTGTCCTTGTTTGAAAGGTCTTCAGATTTCGAAATGAGACTCTTTCATTTTAACTCATTGTGGTTGAACTATGAAAACAAAACTCCATGTTTTATATATTGCTATGAAGAATTATTACTACTTTGATCATGTAAAATGTAAGTCATGATTTTAATGAGATGTGTTTCCTGAAAACCCTGGCAGCATGTTTTTATTCCTCAAAGGAATTGTGTTTTGAATCATGTGGTTGTTAGTCAGCTTCTCATGGTGTGTAAGTGACTCCAGAGAAAGCTTTTAGTCAGTTCTGATTGTGAAGTAACAATTCTTAACAGCTGGGCCCGGAGTCTTAACCTCCACAGCTCAGCATGGCTCAGAAGGAGCCCGGGCTCCAGCAGCTGCTTCTCCTTTTGGTATTTGGTTAACCTTGGGCAGGTTGCTAAACCTCTCCAGCTTGTTCCTTATCTATAAAATGGGGATAAAGAAATCCATAACCGGTTAACCCTGAAATAAGTCATTTTATTTAAATTACAGATTAAACTTTTATTATTTTAATTTCATTTATAAAATTTAAATCTTTTACGATTTTACTAAAAAGTTTTCATTTCTATAGAGGCTTATAGTGAGAGGCTATTTTGGCCATTTCTGTTTATTTTTTATTTTTAAAACAAAACTCAGAAGCTTCTCAACCTCCATTAAAAGATGAAATAAATATCCTTATCCTTTACATTTTTGTTCTGTTTTTACTTGAAATGCACTGTTTTAATTTGGATAGCTGCCTATGTGATATTTGGTCTCTGCTATGTTTCAACTAAGAATGTTCAGCTTCTACATTACAATCCCATGTCCGTATCATTGTAACTTGCATGACAACAGTTTATTTGATTTAGGTTGAAACACTCATTTCAGATATGGCCTTTTTAAAATTCAAAGTGCTCTGAAGATTTGCAGAGCCCATTTCTTTATGTAATGTTGATTTGCTGAACTTAGACCATTTGGTCTCCAAGAGTGACTCTCAAATGAAAACTACTAATGTGTCACCTGTGAAAGCGTTTCCAGTCATATGACAATGTAAAGTAAAATCGTGAATGAAGCAAAGTTATCAGTGTCTGAATTAGTTATGACTGTGTAGGCATGGTATTGTCAAGTGTGGCTTAATCAAGACCATCCTCATCATTTTACTTTTACTTAATGAGAAATTGTAGCTGGAGGTGATGGGATATTTAATGTAGGGTGAAGTCAGAACATACTCGACATTTGGCTTAACAATGTAATGTCTGGTCCCCTTTATAGTTGCTCAGGTTCTTCATTGTTTGCCAATAAATAATATTTAGAAACCCTTCTGTGTTAAGATGAGGTTATATGAAAACAGACGGACAGGATAATATCAGTCTGATTGGGGGGGCAGTGTTTATCAGTGGCATATTTACTAAATTCTTTTCTTCTTTATAAAGAATTGCTTATTTCAGTCAACACTTGTGGAACCTCCTGTTTTGCAAGATGCCTGGATTCTAGCACTTCAGCAAGTGGCACCCACCCAGTGGCTGTTGGTCCTCGGGCCAGTGGAACATCTTCAGTGTGTGCCTGCAGGCATCTTAGAGCATGGCTCTCACTCCGAAACGGGCAGGTTTGGGTCAGGCTGGAGGTGATGGGCTTAAGGGAACCCTGGGGAGAATGAAAAGTGACAGTGAGAGCAGGAGGTGAAGGCTTTTGTGTGCCCTGCCGAGGAGTTTTTCACCCTTTCTTGAAGGTTGTGTGGAAACAATGAGCAATCAAGTAGGGGACTGATGTGGTGCCCTGGGAGGTGACAGCTTGGTGTTTGCATTAGAGAGGAGCTGATGGTGGTGGAAGATTTGAGGCCATTGCAGTAACCCAGTGGAGATGATGCAACTCTGATAGGCGTCCTGAGAGGTAGGATTCGAGGGACATTTAGATGGTAGTCTTGAGAACTTGGTGAGAAAGGAAGTTTTGTTTGTGTCCCAAGTTTTTGCCTGGTTGACTGTGGATGCTGGTTGTGTTAGCCAGGATATGAGAGAAATAGGTTGGCACTTAGTGGGGAAGGTAAGGGATTCAGTTTTGAGCAAGTGTAAAGTGACTGTGGAGCATGACAGGCAGGTGTCTAACTGAAAGGAGAAAACAGATTAGAATGCCAGAAAAATCTTGCCTGGAGATGTAGATTTGAGTCCTGTCGGTGTTCATCCACTCTGTGGGATTAAGTGAGATACTAGAGCTTGTAGATGGGGCTTTTAAGTGGTAGTGGCTCTGTTTGCCTCCTAGGGACATTTGGAAATGTATTTTTGGCTGCCGCAGTGACTTGGAGTCTCTCCTGGCATTAGTAGGTGGAGTCCAAAGGTACTAGACGCCCTACAGTTGGTAGGATTGGCCCAGAAAGAATGAATTGTCCCACCCAAATGCCAGTTGTACCCTTTTTGAGACGCATGGATAGAATAAAAAGAAAAAGAAAACCAAGGTCAGAATTTTGGCACAGAAACATTTAAGGAGTCTGTGGGTTGGGACAGAAGTGAATTAAGTAGGATAAGGAGAAGTGCATGGACCTGTCTTGAGCCCCTTGGCGTGGAGGGTTTTCTCCCTTCAGTGCCTCCTGTTACTGTCTCTGTCAGTGCTGTGGCCTGCAGTGGTTTGCTCTGTAATCCTCCTTAAAGGTGTTTGTGGGGATGGATTTGTCCCTTCCTTGGAAAACTGCTGCCTTTTTCTTTCTCTTAATCAGAGCTAAATCCTTCAAGTTTAGGCAGAACCGGTATGCCTTTGGATTAGTGCCAGGTCAGAATCTTTGACCTCCCAATTCTGGGGAGGTCTCCTTAACTGTGATCTTCACTGTGTTAACTTACCTGACTCAAATTCATGAAATCTCCCTGGGTTCATGATCTCCTTGTGTTTTAAGGACCAAAGATGTTCTAAAAGTCCAACCAATCCCATGAAAAAGAGAATATTAGATATCTTTCATTTAGTAACGAATAAGCTTAAGTCATAACTAAATAGCGCAGATACTATATGCTTTACATGTTTGTATATAGCTTTCGATTATTCTTTTTCTGTTCTGCTTTCACATATCTTATGTTCATTAAGAATAATTTATAGATAATTGTTAATAGAGCAGGGCTGCAGGTATGATTAATTTACATTAATTTGAAACAGGGTGTGATCTAATTCCATTTGGTTTTAAATTTAAGATGTGCTATGCTAAAAGACTGATACTATCAGGAAAGGAAATTGCCTTTTGTATAAGACTGAATAACTCTGTTGCTATGTTTAGAAATGCTAAGATCTAAGTAAGGTCTTTTGTGTTAAAAACTATGCAAAATAAAAACTAGATGAGTCTTTGTTTTGATGTCTTATAAAATGATGTGTTTTTACTCCCAATTTTCAGTTTTCATTCTAAATATCTAGTTAACAATATTTCATTAAAAATTTTTTTTATTAATAGAGTACTGGTGTTTGTAATCTATTAAAATATGCTGCTTAAGGACTTTGCAAAATGCCTTTTTTCTTTTCCCCATTACAAAGTTAAAATGTTGGTATTTCTTTGGGAAGTAATTTAAAGCTAAAACTCTGCTGTCTTCAATTTATGCAGAATAAAATAAAAATATCCATCAATGTGCTTTTGTATCCTGAGGAACTGAATTTGCTCCCAACATATAGTGAGCAAGCAGCTAATACCAAATTCTCCAGTTTCTGCTTTGTGTGGAAGAGTAAATTGCAATAATAATAAACATTAGAAACAGTACTCACCCAACACTTGCTTTTCCAGAAGATTCTTTTCCCTAATTTTAATCAGATTATATTAAAATTGAAATATCATGGGACATTGAATACTTCTTTAAATGCACATGCCATAATATTTTATGAAATGACTTCATATTACAGAAAAATGACAATTTACTCAAATAATGGTCAAGGGTATGTGTGGTGAAGTGTGTTTTCTATTTGGTAATCAAAACTGTAAACTTTAATGCATTTACAGTAAACCTTCAAACATTTCCAAGTATTAATATTAGCATTTCATCCTTCTTGACTAATTTTTAAAGCTAAATTTTAAAAGAAAAACATTTAAATTTAACTAGGCCAGAGAATATGGAACTCTTTACGTTGCAGAGCCTGTTTGGTTTTTACTCTGAAGTCATGTCTGTTGTGATTGTTTTTCATTAGCAAATACTTTTTTCTTACTCACTATACAATATAAGTTTACCGCAGAATCTTTGATAAGTAAAGCACTTACCCTATTTCCCTTAATAAACAGTTTATTTCTAAAGCCAAACTTCTTCAGTGGACAGTTGAAGGACAGTGGCATTCAGAAACTACTTTTTAGGACATTTTTTGACTTTTTCTCTATCCCAGGATGAATAAACAAAGTTCATTTGAAACTCACCTCAAGTGCTCTCCAATGACATGGGTATTTTAGTCCACATTCAGCTTTTATCAATAACCAGTATCTGGAGTAACAGTAAAAGAACATATAAGTAGAAATAAGTATCATTTGAAGTAGAGAAATAAGGGCTACAGGTGTCCTAATAATGGGTGCAGTCCTTCCAGTTAAGACTGCAGGGAAGCGGTGGGGGGTCCTAAGTCTTGGTAAAAGTCCGGGGGGAGATGCTGCCAGTTAAAGATGATGGATCAGACCCATGCCTGACATTCATTCCCTTCTGCAATCCCATTGAAACAACAGGATAGTCAAAGCACAAACTCACAAGGATTATGAAAAACAAGGAAAAAAGACAACAACAGCCATATTTTGGAAACCGAGAAACAGATGGACTCTCAGTAACTACTGCTGGCAATCTGAGGAAGTTTAACTCTCGACAGGTAGTGAGGAATGCCAAGAGCAAGCCAGATGGAAACCCCAGAACCTCTAGAAGGTGCAGGAGTTGATGAGGTTGGGGAGGGTGTGAAAACAAGAGTTTTGTTGAAGTCTGTTTGAGATTAGTTAGAGCCCTGGAGGGTGTGAAAACTGAAAACAGGAGTTTTGTTGAAGTCTGTTTGAGATTAGTTAAGAGCCCCAGATCCCCTCTTCAGCCCTGCATAGCTGGTTGGTACCCCGACACCCCAGCATCAGGGCAAAATAGCTGAGCTCTGGACCTGGAGACCCAGGCCCAAGTGAGGGAGGGACTATTGTACAGAAAACAGTGATAAATGACAGTGGATACCCGAAGCCTCCTGTCCCCACTCTCCTTTGGCAACACAGTAGCCAGGGAGGGGCATGTGTATCCTTCCCCTCGTTTTTGTCAAGTAGGGATTGGCATTAGTCGGAGTTAAGTCACATCATATAGTTTCATCAATGGTATTTATGCTCAACATCATTATTATTATTTTATCGGTTTTTCATGAAGCAACAAGTTGAAGATGAGAGCACAAATATGAAAAGCTTCAAACTTTAAAACTGTATTCATTTTAGTAACATGGTAGGCAAGTGCTTATTAATGCTAAATCTTGGTTTCTCCCTCTCTAATAGGACATTGCATAGGATAGTATATCTAATGTCATAGTGTTGGAATAGAATTAAATGAGAAAATACATGTAACATGCTTAGCACAACACCAGATAAGCTCTCAGAAGCAGTGGTTTTGTTCATATTATTACTGTCATTTTGAGCATCTGTATCTGTGGTATTTTGAAATGTCTCTGGATTTTGTGTTTATTGACATTTGTATGTATGCCTTTCTTTATATTTGTCTCTGCTAGCATTGGTCTTGAATAAAAAACAGGTCTTGTTTTATACTGACTCCAGCACACTGGTTTTGGTGAGCTTGTTTTTAAGAATGGTTGTGGCACGTTTTATAACACCGTAGCCATGTCTTGCCAATGGGTTTCAGCCCCGGGCAAGTTCGCTATGGATTCAATGTGACCATAGAAATTGACAGCAAAACGTTCTTGGGGTAAAAAGGTTATACCCAACTTTATTTCCACAGTGGCAGGTCAGTCACTAAAATCCTGTTCACTCAGAGCGAGTCTGCATGCAGCAACCTGGACTCTGCCCCTGGGCCCCTCTGTCCGCACAGCCGTCCCCTGGGCCCCTCTGTCCGCACAGCCGTCCCCTGGGCCCCTCTGTCCGCACAGCCGTCCCCTGGGCCCCTCTGTCCGCACAGCCGTCCTTTGGGCCTCTCTGCTTGCACAGCCATCCCACACAGCTGTCCTCCACAGCCGTCCCCTGGGCCTCTGTCCTTGGCGCTGCCACCACTCCAGCCTCTGCTCGGCTCTCCTGCACCCTTGCAGCCCTGCCACTGTGTCACGCCCAGAGCACTGGGTGGGGCTCTTTATATAGAGTCAACAACCATATATTGCCCACAGGTGTGCAGTGAGCTAGTCAACCAGGGCCAGGTGAGAATCCTGGCCACAGGAACTCTCATTTTATCCACAAGCCATCATCTTTATTTTGACACTGAAGCAAGTCAGAATAAATGGATTCTTCCCTGATCATAAAGTTTATGAATCCTGCCTTAGGTTAGGACTAAAACCTGAGCTGTTTTCTTTCTCCCAGCCTGTTGTTTGCCTTGTGAGTGTTAGAGTCCTCGGACCAGTGCTTCAGAACACTCTGACGTGCTCCAGCTGCCAATTAGGTTGTTCTCCTCTTGTATTTTGCAACCATTGGACCCTACCGCACACTTTTTTGCTTTCTTGCATTGCTTTTTCAAGCTCCAATGGTCTGTGAATTCTGAGTTGTCATATAGAGACTTCAACTTGGATAGTGATCCTGGTTGGGACAGATGGAGTGTTCCTGAGCTTACTCGTTAGCTGTTATCAATCTTAAACTAGGGTAGAGCTTTGTGGAAAAAGAAACACTGGCTAGGGTTTAGTTGCACTGTTTCATCTGCATTACATTTACAGCTGTGGATTTTGAACCATTACATGGATTTTTGACTCTGCCAGTTGTGAGTTAAACAAGCAGGACCACACAGTTTTTCTGGCTGATGGAAAAGATTTTAATGTAAACTTTGTGAACCAGCCAAGTTAAATCTAGCCCTTGACTTATGCACAAGAAAGATGGTTGATGAATTGAGTTTCCAAAAGCAAGCTCTTTTAAGCTTTCTGATTGCTTGTTTATTGTGGAATATTGCCTCTAATTGCTGTGCATTAATTGTTAGCATCTGGGCATCAATTTTATGTTTTTCCAACACTTTTCTTATTTCAACTGATTTAATCTTTTATAGCATCCTGTGAAGTGCCATCATTGCCCTTTTGCAGGTAATGAGACTGAGACTCTGTCTTGCCAATGGGTTTCAGCCCTGGGCAAGTTTGCTATGGATTCAATGTGACCAAAGAAATTGACAGCAAAACTGTTCTTGGGGTGAAAGGGTTATACCCAACTTTATTTCCAGGTGGCAGGTCAGTCACTAAAATCTCGTTCACTCAGAGCGAGTCTGTATGCAGCAAGCTGGTCTCTGCCTCTGGGCTCCTCTGTCTGCACAGCCGTCCTCTGGGCCTCTCTGCACAATTGTCCCACACAGCTGTCCTCTGGGCCTCTCTGCACAGTCGTCCCGCACAGCCAGTCCTCTGGGCCTCTGTCCTCGGTGCTGCCACCACTCCAGCCTCTGCTCTGCTCTCCTGTAGCCTTGCGGCCATGCCACCACATCATGCCAGAGCACTGGGCAGAGCTCTTTATATAGAGTCAACAGCCATGTATTGCCCACAGGTGTGTAGTGAGCTAGTCAACCAGGGCCAGGTGAGAATCCTGGCCACAGGAACTCTCATTTTATCCACAGACCCAAATTAATTATGTGAATTTGCTTAAGTTCATTCACTTAGATGGAACTGAAACTAGTGAATTTTTTTTATTCCTCAGAATGCATTCTCCTAGCTCACTTTTTAAAAAATACACATATGTTTTAAGTGCAGTTAAGGTTTCAATCTAAAGAACTAAATTTCCATTTAGGCCTCTGCTAAGGATTATCCATCCGGAAAATTATTAGGATTTGCTCTTTTTGGTTTACATCACCCAAGAAGCTAGTCATAGAGATTGATTAGACCCTCATCTCACACTTGAAATTTGGTTGTCTTTGACCTTTTAGAATGCAAAGACCTTAAAAGCAAAGAGCATCTAGTTTTCTGTCAAAGCTCCGTGGCCCATCATTGTCTTGTCATTTCCCTGTGGACATTGTTCCATAACTGAGGAATATTGTCCAGTGTCTTTATCATAAGGTTTCTTTGAATGTGTCTCTATTGTTGAAATGTGGTACTTTGTAAAATAAGGGATTTGAAAAATGTTCTATAGTTCATAGCTCATTAAATGTCCTAATGTGACAATACAATACAATTAAAGAGACATCCACATTACTTATATTATATAAAACTCCTTAAGCTACTTCTACAGTGATTTGAGGAAGAGAGAAAAATGCATGTTTGGAAAGTGCTGACTGAATTCAGATTATTTTCTGCCTCTTCATATGAAAAATCTAGTGTTTCAAAAATAGAAACTTTAATAGAATGTGAGTTTGCAAGCCTTTCTTAGGACTTAAATGAAAGAATTTTTCATCCCTTAGGTGGTAATGTAAATACTGAGCATCCTTAGAGCAAAACTTTTTAATTTTTAAAAATGTCCACTTTCTGTAAAAGCTGTGAAAATATGATTTTATTAAAAAATTCTAACACCACTTTCTGTATGCTGACAGGTGACTACTGTTTTAAATATTAATTTGATATATTATTACCATACTCTTGAGTCTAATTTTTTTTAAGAATGTGGATTAAATCAAATAAGCCTTATCATTTTAGTTTGTAAAATATATTTATAGAAAAATATGTTGGGGAAAATGTGCCTCATGAATGTCATTTGTTAAAGAACGTAACTGATACATTATCTGTACAGTATTTTCCTTGGATTTCAAAAGGTTTCAGGAAATGATTTGAACTTGGAAAAAAATTTGGTGGAAAGGTTCCATAGAAATGTCAAGATTGGCTAAGACTGACCTTGTCACTTGTGGGGGATTCAAACAAAGGTCCCTTTGTAGCATGAAAACTGTTCTGTATCGGGAGTTCATTGGAATTTCTTTTCTAGCAGAGAAGAGTGATACTAACAACCAGAACAGGGCACAATAGCAGTGTTTGTGTTTATCGGCCAAAGTGGTCTTGTCATGTAACTCCTACTTCTTACTCTCTTGCGTGTTGTGTATGTTTGACATGCAACACTTACTTATACATTTTTATGTGTGTATCTATTTATGTATGTAGATATCTTTGAAAAATCTGCCAGGAATGAGATGTTTTCCAGGACATCTTTGGTAGGCATTCTTAAAAGTTCAAATTTTACTTGAGTCTTTTCTTTTGAAAAGAGAGCAGAAATGAGCAAGCCATGAAATTATTCTCTCAGATTTCACTAAGTAACATTAAGTTAAAAATCTATAGGAGGACTGTTTTTTTATTAATCTATATCACAGACTTAGCAACCTTATCTTTAATTTTTGGATCATCTGATAGAGTCACCTGGACAGCTCATGTTTTGCAGATTTTAAAATACATTAAATACAGGCAAAGAGTTTGTTTTATCTGGTATTTATGCCATCCCTGGGGATCACTGTATTGAAATGTCTCCTCTTTTGAACCTTTGCTTATCACTTCATTCCTTTTTTCTTTCAGTCTTCCTGACTAATATTCAGTTTACTTTCACAAAACTGCTTTTGTGATCAGAATGTAATTTTATCAACTTAGAATAACACAATATCATTTAACCAATTTATTAATAAATTCAGAGCTCAGGATAGCATTTTGTTAATGTTTCTGAGAGGTACACCTTAGGTGATTGTCTGTTTTGTGGCACGTAAAGCATCTTTTCCAGCTGAGAGATGGGGAAATGCACTTATTTCAACTCAGAACACTCTTCCCCTGCATACTGTTGGATAAAACATTCTACTGGATTCTTTGCCGACTCCGTGTTTGGAAACGCAGATGTTCAAACTCAGAAGGAACTATGGCTTGCCTTTCCCTGTATTTTTTTTGCAAACTTTCTTGACATGAACTAATTCCTAACTTTGAAAACTAGTTTTTATTGATCACATTTTTCACTCCTGAGACTGTAGCTAGGAATCCTGATCTCAACCTCAGGTAAATCTCTTCGCCCCTCTGCAAGGAGAGCTGCTAAGTGAATTTTCCATCAGCATAGAACTAATGTTCATCAGACTAACTAGAGATTGCACAACCAGGGTGCTGAGGTCCTCGCCTGCTGTAGGTCTGTCATCTCCAGCTCATGCCGGGGAGCTATTTATCCCTACCCGACCTTCCTCTAGACAACATATTTTCCTTGGTACATGAATTCAGGGAAGTTAGTCTCACAGAGGGTGGGCTTCTCAAATGTTACTTTAGGCTCAGAAGTCTGGCTTACATTAGGGCCTGGATGTGGTAAAAGTCTTTAGGGAGTGGTATGAAGAAATGGAGCTATACATGTTGCCAATACATTTTTTTTTAATGTGGGAAAGATTGGCTAGAGGCAGTGAAAATGTGAATAACCTGCTAATAGGAGGATAATATATGAAAAAAGTTTTCTGAGAGTGGACATCCAAGCTAGAAAACAGGGCTGCATTTTCCTCGCCTCTGGGAACCATTGAACACATATTGAGGAAAACATGGTGTAACATTTTGGTAATCTTAGTGGATATATTTCTTTTAATAAGCTTAGAATTGACTTGTAGGCAGTGTGACATGGTAAAAGTTTAATTTGTCCAGAACTGCTTTTGTTCAGTTGAAGTCCCTGCTTTTCTCCTTGTGAGCTGTGAACACATCCTCGCCAAGGGCTGGCTCGTGGTTGATCAGTCTGGAGGAGGCCAATTTGCTTTAATCCAAGAAACAGTGGGTGAGAGGACCTGCCTACCGCCTCCCAAAATAGTATGTATGTATGCTGAGAAACTCAAAATTCTGCCAAGGGTATGCCGTGAGAAGTCAGTCCCCCAGTACAGCTGGTTTGTTGTATAGCTTCCAGAGATGTTCTCTGCACTTACAAGTATGACTTTTAAAATATGATAAGAGCCTACTATACATGCTTTTATGCACCAGTACTTTTCTTTGAGTCTGTGAAATAGCTGGAGTCTTAAATAAAGGATAACACTGGGCATCGCTGTCTTCACTTCCTGTGCTCTACACATAAGCCAGGGCTTCTTCTCCCTGGCTTCTTTTCAGAAACTTTAAATGAATGGTTCTACATGGGTTATGGAACTTATTTTCTAGGGTAAATAGTCATTTCTCTAAATATGATATTTTTATTAAGCATTATATCTTACTCTTTGATAAAATATTTTAGGGTGAGCTTTTTCAGCATAATTTATAGAGCACCTCATGGGTACCAGGTAATGTGCTAGGCATTGGGAATATGTGAATGTATGTGACAGACCAGATCTCTGTCCTGGTGATCTGGTGTGATAAAGACACAATGGGACAGGTGCCTGAGAAACAGAGCACCCCTCAAAGTAGGACCTTGGCATAGACTAGGGAGCTGGGGAAGTGACCTTCCTCTAACCCTTCATTAATTACTCCTTTCCTTATGTTCCCTCATCATATTAATCTCATAAGATTAATAGTATTTAATAGATGTTTTAGTTAAAAAATAATTCAACTTATTCTCTAACTATATGTAGAAATACCATACAAGTCAGATGTTGTTAATTATTTTATATTTGCAAGTAACTTCATTAAATGGGCAACTGGGATACATGGAATGGAGCTTAATAAACCAACATTACTGCAGTGTAATTAAATTGATCGCTGAACTACAACATGAAGATTTTTATTTAAAGAATAACAGAACCTGGGTTATGTCTGTCTTGTTTCAAAATACTAAACCCTGCTTCTAGTTTGAATCCATAATTCTTTGATTTCCTTGCTGCTGAGTAATTATAAATCTAGGGATTTGGGTGCTGTCAGTTTATCTAGCTTAAGGAAAAGTCATCTGATTTATGCTTCACTAAAAACTCCCTTCACGTCCTGTTCTTAAATAACATTTAGTTTTTGTTAAAATTTCTGTAACTTATTATAACAGTTTCATTTTTTAAACTTCCAGGTAATTTTTTTGAGATATGACATAGATTGTAAAACCTATCAATCATGTTAGATAATTAGCTTGCCTAAGTGTCTTGCCAGTGCGTTTCAGCCCCGGGCAAGTTCATTGTGGAGTCAGTGAGACCAAGAAATGACAACAGAATGTTCTTGGGGTAAAAGGGTTTATTACCCTGCTTTATTCTCCCGGCAGTAGGTCGAGCCCTAGAATCATGTCTGCATCCAGCAGTCTGCAGGTCCAGCGTAATCCTCTGTCACTGCCTCTGCCCAGAACAATGGGCAGAGCTCCTTATACAGTGACTCAGTCAATACTAGCTTATTGCCTATGGAAGCAGTAGCCTAGCAGCGGGCCAGTTACATCATCAAGTAGTTTAAGTTCAGGTGAGGATCCTGGCCATAGAAACTTCCATTGTCCACAAAGCAAGATGTAGCTCACGGGATGTTAATTTATTTCTCATAGTAAACACTGTCATATAACTGAGCTCAGTTTACTCTTTTACTTTGTTTTGTGATTAATAAACCATTTACATGGAATTTTGGGATTGAGAGGGAGCTTAGAGGCCATCTGTCACATTCTGTAACTTACAGACTGTACCCCAGGCCTCACAGCCGATTTTGAATCAGAGCTAAGGCTAGAACTCAGGACTTCTGATCTGTGCTTGGCTCATTATTTTACAGAAAATGATATTTCATTGTGTTTTTAGTAGGTTATATATTTACATGGCTTAAAAGTACAAGCAGCATGAAATGATAGACTTACACACTAGGATACCTTGCATACCACCCTATCCCCACCGACCCCATTACCTGTCACCTCTATTAAACTATTAGATGTCTTATCTCTCCTTCAGCATTCTTTTATGCAATGTACAGGCAAGTCAAATGGTTTCTTACTATTCCCCTTTTTTAAAAAAGTAGCATACTGACTATATACATGATTCTGCATGTTTTTTTCTTTCACTGAAGTTTAAATTTAAGCTCCTGAGAGGATTTAGCGTGCCTGCAGATCCCACTCCATTTGCTGGAGTTAGATCAGAACCAGGTTGCTATATTTAACCTGACTCTACAGCACATGAGAAATATGGGAACTTAGCTCTATAAAGACAATGTAGTGAAAAATGATTTGGAATGGGAAATAAAACTCAAGATGAAAAGCTACTTAAATTTCTGCTATTTGACCTAAAGAAGAGAAAGTCTGGGCATTATTACTTTACAGATAAGAAAAGGAATGAATCAAGGGAGGTGAAGTAAGTTACCTTCAGTCATCTACCTAGGGGTGTCTTGAGTCGGGACTTGCACTCAGATATGCCCAGCAATATAGAGGTCTCTCTATTCCTTCTGCTGCAGGAGCCTGAGATTTTGTAAGTGACATGTACAGATGACACTCATTATCTGTGGATGCCAAATTTGTGAATTTTCCCAGTCACTAAAGCTTATTTGTAACCCAGAATCAATACTTGCTGCACTCTTGCAGTCATTCAGATGTGCAGTCTATTTAATGCCACATTTTTGCATTTCTGTAGGTTTTTGTTGTTGTTGGTGGTGATTTTGTTGTTTAAAATGGCCTCTAAGGGTTGGAAAGCTAAGACAGGCAGAATTCCTGGAGAGACTGAGATTGAAGCTGCTTGTGGAAAGCAGGGATCCATATCTGGCTGCTCAGGGACAAAAGAAAGGCGGGCAGTCTGAGAGAATTCCTAACAAGGAAGCCCTTAGCAAGAGGGCTGCTAAAGGGGCAAGGATTGCACAGAGCTTACTGCTCAGGAGAGGACAGGTAGACAAAATTGGGTGCACTCTGCCCAGCAAGTTGGGAGCTTTGCCATATAGACTCTCATGTTTAAGGAGGAAAAAGAAATATTCCTCCTTAGATGATCTTCAGGTGCTCCAGCTCCATGGCTGGCTACACAGCTCCAATGACCCCCTCCCTGATACGCAGCCTACTGCACCTTTCTCCTGGCGAGCCCAACCTGGCTCGCAAACCGGCAAACCCTACCCTGGCATTAGGCCAGCCAGAGGGAAGATCTGTCTATAGCAACTACAAATGCAAAGCATAGAGGCTTATACCTGTGTGCTCGGCCCACTGGTTCAGGCAGTGGAAACAGGCATAGCAGCCGGTAAGCAGGAAACAGCTCTTTCCTCCCCCAGGCACCAATACCACTCCCCTGTGACCCCCGACATTGCTTCAGGGACTGAGCAGCTCTGGAGAGTAAAGTTTCTGGGCACTAGAGGGCGCCATTTGCAAATATGAAACGCCAAAGAAACCTGGTTCAGAGTAAAATTATTAATACAACTCCTGAGAAAGATTTAAATGATATCGACCACATGACTCTCCCTGAAAGGAAGTTCAAAATAAAAATCATTAACATGCTCATGGAGGTATGGAAAGGTACTCAAGAACTCAGGAATGAACTCCAGTCGGCTATCCAAACGTTGAAGAGCACAATGGAGGGTACTAAAAGCAGATTAGATATGGTAGAGGAGACAATAAATGAAATAGAAACTAGAGAAGAGGAATACAAAGAAGCTAAGGCACAGAGAGAAAAAAGGATCTCTTAAGAATGAAAGAATATTGAGAGAACTGTGTGACCAATCCAAACAAAACAATATTTGCATTATAGGGGTACCAGAAGAAGAAGAAGAGAGAAAAAGGGATAGAAAGTGTCTTTGAGGAGGTGATTGCTGAAAAATTCCCCAATCTGGGGAAGGAGATAGGCTGTGAAGATGCACAGATCTCCCAACACAAGGGACCCAAGGAAGACAAAACCAAGACATACATTAATTAAAATGGCAAAGATCAAGGATAAGGACAGACTATTAAAAGCAGCCAGAGAGAGAAATAAGATCACATACAAAGGAAAGCCCATCAGGCTATCATCAGACTTCTCAGCAGGAACCTTACAGGCCAGAAGGGAGTGGCATGATGTATTTAATGCAATGAAGCAGAAGGGCCTTGAACCAAGATTACTTTATCCAGCAAGATTATCATTTAAATTTGAAGGAGGGATTAAACAATTCCCAGATAAGCAAAAGCTGAGAGAATTTACCTCCCACAAACCATCTCTACAGTGTATTTTGGAGGGACTGCTATAGATGGAAGTGTTCCTAAGGTTTAATAGCTGTCACTAGAGGTAATAAAACCACAGTAAAGAAAGTAGAGCAGCTAATTACTAAGCAAATGCAAAATTAAATAATCCCCAAAGTCAATCAAGGTATAGACAAAGATTACAGAATATGATACCTAATATATAAGGAATGGAGGAGGAGAAAAAAGATGAAAAAAAAAAGAACCTCTAGATTGTGTTTGTAATAGCATATTAAGTGAGTTAAGTTAGACTCTTAGATAGTAAGGAAGTTAACCTTGAACCTTTGGAAACCACGAATCTAAAGCCTGCAATGGCAATAAGTACATACCTATCCATAATCACCCTAAATGTAAATGGATTGAATGCACCAATAAAAAGACACAGAGGCACTGAATGGATAAAAAAACAAGACCCATCTATATGCTGCCTACAAGAGACTCACTTTAAACCCAAAGACATGCACAGACTAAAAGTGAAGGGATGGAAACTGATGGGGAGAAAAAAGCAGGGGTTGCAGTACTTATATCAGACAAAATAGACTTCAAAACAAAGAAAGTGACAAGAGACAAAGAAGGACATTACATAATGATAAAGGGGTCAATCCAACAAGAAGATATAACCATTATAAATATCTATGCACCCAGCACAGGAACACCTACATATGTGAAACAAATACACACAGAATTAAAAGGGGAAATAGAATGAAATGCATTCATTGTAGGATACTTCAACACACCACTCACTCCGAAGGACAGATCAACCAGAAAGAAAATAAGTAAGAAGACAGAGGCACTGAATAACACATTAGAACAAATGGACCTAACAGACATCTACAGAACTCTACACCCAAAAGCAGCAGAATACACATTCTTCTCAAGTGCACATGGAACATTTTTAAGAATAGATCATATACTAGGCCACAAAAAGAGCCTCAGTAAATTCAAAAAGATTGAAATTGTACCAACCAGTTACTCAGACCACAAATGTATGAAACTAGAAATAAATTATACAAAGAAAATGAAAAATCCCACAAACACATGGAGACTTCACAACATGTACCTAAATAACCAACGGATCAATGACCAAATAAAAACAGAGATCAAACAATATATGGAGACAAATGACAACAATAATTCAACACTGCAAAATCTGTGGGATGCAGCAAAGGCTGTGCTAAGAGGAAAGTATATTGCAATACAGGCCTACCTCAGGAAAGAAGAACATTCCCATATGAGCAGTCTAAACTCACAATTAACAAAACTAGAACAAGAAGAACAGATGAGACCCAATGTCAGTAGAAGGAGGGACATAATAAAGATTAGAATAGAAATAAATAAAATTGAAAAGAATAAAATAATAGAAAGGATCAATGAAAGCAAGAGCTTGTTCTTCGAAAAAATAAACAAAATAGATAAACCCCTAGCCAGAAAAAAAGAGAGTCTACTCACATAAACAGAATCAGAACTGAAGAAGGAAAAATCACTATGGACACCACAGAAATACAAAGAATTATTAGAGAATACTATGAAAAATTATATGCTAACAAACTGGATCACCCAGAAGAAATGGATAATTTTCTAGAAAAATACCACCTTCCAAGGCTGACCCAGAAAGAAGCAGAAAGTCTGAACAGACCAATTACCAGCAACGAAATTGAACTGGTAATCAAAAACCCACCTAAGAACAAAATTCCTGGACTAAATGGCTTCACCGCTGAATTTTATCAAACATTTAGTGAAGACCTAATACCCATTCTCCTTAAAGTTTTCCAAAGAGTAGAAGAAGAGGGAATACTTCCAAACTCATTCTATGAGGCCAGCATCAATCTAATACCAAAACCGGGCAAAGACACCACAAAAAAAGAAAATTACAGACCAATATTCCTAATGAACATAGATGCAAAAATACTCCACAAAATATTAGCAAACTGAATTCAAAAATATATCAAAAGGATCATCCATCATGATCAAGTAGGATTTATTCTAGGGATGCAAGGATGGTACAACATTCAAAAATCCATCAAATTCATCCACCACATCAACAAAAAGAAGGACAAAAACCATATGATTATCTCCATAGATGCTGAAAAAGCATTTCACAAAATTCAACATCCATTCATGATAAAAACTCTCAACAAAATGAGCATATAGGGCAAGTACCTCAACATAATAAAGGCCATGTATGACAAACTCACAGCCAACATTATACTTAACAGCGAGAAGCTGAAAGCTTTTTCTTTAAGATCAGGAACAAGACAAGGATGCCCACTCTCCCCACTTCTATTCAGCATAGTACTGGAGGTCCTAGCCACGGCAATCAGACAACACAAAGAAATAAAAGGCATCCAGATTGGCAAGGAAGAAGTTAAACTGTCCCTGTGTGCGGATGACATGATATCGTACATAAAAAAACCTAAAGAATCCACTCCAAAACTACTAGATCTAATATCAGAATTCATCAAAGTTGTGGGATACAAAATGAATACACTGAAATCTGTGGCATTCCTATACACTAAGAATGAACTAGCAGAGAGAAAAATCAGGAAAACAATTCCATTCACAGTTGCATCAAAAAGAATAAAATACCTTGCAATAAACCTAACCAAGGAAGTGAAAGACCTATACTCTGAAAACTACAAGACACTCCTAAGAGAAATTAAAGAGGACACTAACAAATGGAAATTCATCCCATGTTCTTGGCTAGGAAGAATTTATATTGTCAAAATGGCCATCCTACCTAAAGCAATCTATAGATTCAATGCAATTCCTATCAACGTACCAATAGCATTCTTCAACGACTAGAGAAAATCGTTCTAAAATTCATATGGAATGACAAAAGATCCCAAATAGCCAAAGCAATCCTGAGAAGGAAGAATAAAGCTGGCGGATTATGCTCCCCAACTTCAAGCTTTACTACATAGCCACAGTAATCAAGACAATTTTGTACTGGCAAAAGAACAGGCCCATAGACCAATGAAACAGACTAGAGAGCTCTGATATAAATCCAAGCATATATGGTCAATTAATATATGATAAAGAAGCCATGGACATACTATTGGGAAATGACAGCCGCTTCAATAGCTGGTGTTGGCAAAACTGGACAGCTACATGCAAGAGAATGAAACTGGATTACTATTTAACCCCATACGCAAAAGTAAATTCGAAATGGATCAAGGACCTGAATGTAAGTCATGAAACCATAAAACTCTTAGAAGGCAACATAGGCAGAAATCTCTTGAATATAAGCATGAGCAACTTCTTCCTGAATGCATCTCCTCGAGGAAGGGAAACAAAAGCAAAAATGAACTCATGGGACAACATCAAACTAAACAGTTTCTGTATGGAAAGGACACCATCAACAGAACAAAAAGGCATCCTACAGTATGGGAGAATATATTTGTAAATGACATATCCCACAAGGGGTTAACATCCAAAATATATAAAGAACTTACACGCCTCAACACCCAAAAACAAATAATTGATTAAAAAATGGGCAGAGGATATGAAGAGACAGTTCTCCAAAGAAGAAATTCAGATGTCCAACAGGCACACGAAAAGATGCTCCACATCACTAGTCATCAGGGAAATGCAAATTAAAACCACAATGAGATATCACCTCACACCAGTAAGGATGGCCAGCATCCAAAAGACTAAGAACAACAAATGCTGGTGAGGATGTGGAGAAAGGGGAACCTTCCTACACTGCTGGTTGGAATGTAAGCTAGTTCAATCATTGTGGAAAGCAATATGGAAGTTCCTCAAAAAACTAAAAATAGAAATACCATTTGATCTTGGAATCCCACTCCTTGGAATTTACCCAAAGAATACATCTTCTCAGATTCAAAAAGACATATGCACCCCTGTATTTATTGCAGCACTTTTTACAATAGCCAAGATATGGAAGCAACCTAAGTGTCCATCAGTAGATGAATGGATAAAGAAGAGGTGGTACATATAACAGTGGAATACTATTCAGGTATAAGAAAGAAACAAATTCTACGTTTTGCAAGAACATGGATGGAGCTGGAGGATATTATGCTCAGTGAAATAATCCAGAGGGAGAAAGACAAGTGCCAAATGATTTCCCTCATTTGTGGAGTATAACAACAAAGCAAAACTGAAGGAACAAAACAGCAGCAGACTCGGAGAATCCAAGAAGGGACCAGTGGTTACCAAAGGGGAGGGGTGTGGGAGGGCAGGTGGGGAGGGAGGGAGAAGGGGATTGCGGGGTATTATGTTTAGTACACATGGTGTGGGGGGGTCACGGGGAGAACAGTGTAGCACAGAGAAGGCAAATAGTGAATCTGTGGCATCTTACTACACTGAAGGACAGTGACTGCATTGGGGTATGAGTGGGGACTTGATAATATGGGTAAATGTAGTAACCACATTGTTTTTTTCATGTGAAACCTTCATAAGAGTGTATATCAATAATACCTTAATAAAAAATTAAAAATAAATAAATAAATAAATCGGCCCCTAAGCATAGTTGCTGAAGTGCTGTCTAGAGTTCCTCAATGCAGGGAATCCGTTATGTCTTATTGAGAAAATCTGTGTGTTAAATAGACTTCGCTAGGCATGAGTTAACAGTGCTGTTGGCCACAAGTTCGATGATAACGAGTCAACGGTAATATTAAATAGCGTGTCTTTAAGAAAGAAACATACATAAAAGAAGGTTGTATATTGATCACCTGATGAAAATGCTGTGCCAGAGGCTTGCAGGAACGTAACCCTGTGTTGCCACTAAAAGCAATGGTTTAGTACTTGCATATTCAGTGTACATTGTGACTTAATAGCACATAACTACTGCAATTAATGAAAGTCAACAAGAAATGCAAAACTTAATTGTCTCGCTCCTTGCTAGCTCTGGTTGCATTTATTTTTCTCATTCTACCCTAAGGTACAGCAGGAATAATTTCAATTAGATATAAGATAAAAAAATTTCCTGGCCATGAAAACTCAGGAGTGTGAAAAACTAAAATTGAAATTTAATTGTTTGTTCTAAAACACTGTAAGGACTGAGTCTTACAGGATGTTGCTACAAGTATTGTTACCTGCCAGTATGGTGTGGTGACTCTGACTGTCATCAGTCTGCTGCGTTCCAATCCCTGCTCTGCCTCTTGCCCTGTGTGACCTTGGGTGAGCCTCCTAATATCTTTGTGCCTCAGTATTCATGTGTGCAAAGTGCAGGTGGTAGCAGTACCTACTTCTTTGGGTTGTTGTGGAAATTAGTCAATACATGAAAAGCGGAATCATCCCTGGCATAGAGTATGCACCCTTCAAATTATTAGGATAATTGCCCATCTTTGATTGCCAAGGATAATTTCAGTTGTCTGTGTATAATTATTAATTGCCCTTTTCACTCTCAAAAGGTGCGCCATTTGAAGGATAAATTAGGTGGTGATGCCAGCCAGCTGTGAAGATGATTCTTAATTATCAACTATACCTATTTAGTGGCTACTCCTCTAAATACAAGTTGGGTTGATTAATTTCTTTTTCCCCTTGAAGAACTAAGTTGAAATTCCCTCTTCCTAGTTTTGGAGGACTGCTTAGAGAAGAGGAAATAAAGAGGACCAGGTTTCATATTCAGATGTGGTGTGAAGCTGTGTAATGTCTACTCGTTTTGTTTCCTGCTATATGAAAAAGAGTAGTCTGGAGTCAGTTCTGGTTACAAACATCATGTCTTTCCCACAGGTTAGTTCTTTCTGCAGTAGCCAGGAAAGACTTGTGGCAGACATACTGGTTGAGGAATCTGAGATTAGAGTTTTGTTAAGAAAGTTCCCATGACGTTCATCTTAACTTTTAACCTCATGAGGAGAGTCGGGAAGCCTGTGGACTCCACTTGTTGTAAACAAATATAAACCGGTGGCAGTGTCGCTGCTACTAAAGGATGACAAGGTCCTCCTTTCTTCTGGAGATCTTTAGGAAAAGCATTATATAATTTTCTTGCTGGGATGTTGTAAATACACCCTGATATCAGGAACAAAAATTGGGTGATAAGTTTTAGGTATCTCTCTTCAGTTTGCTTATTCACTGTTGTTATTTTTTAATAAACCTTTTTTTTTTTGGAACAACTTTAGGTTGCAGCAAAAATGAGTGGAAAGTTGAGAGAGTTCCCATATACACCCGGCTCTCCCTTCCCCCACAGCCTCCCTCACTATTGACATCTCCCACCACAGTGGGACATTTGTTACAGTCAAACCTACACTGACACATTGCTATCACCCCAAATTCTAGTTTACATTAGGGGTCACTCTCGGTGTTGGACAGTTGATGGGTTTTGACACAGGTGTGGTGATATGCATCCACCATTATAGTAACATCCAGAATAGTTTCACTTCCCTAAAAACCCTCCTCCTTCTCCTTCTTCCCAAACCCCTGGCAACCACTGGTCTTTTTGCTGTGTCCATATTATGCCTTTAACACTAGTGTTGAGTTCTTAAGTAGTTATTTGTCCCCCATGTCCTGTACCTCTTGAGATGGCTCTGAGACATCAGGAGGCATTGTTGAATAGGACTTAGGTATGGAGGCCTGGATTTGGGCAGTCTGAAGGGTGGAGGTGTATTTGGGAATGGTTGGCATATACATGGAACTTCAAATGATGGTGCTGGGTGAGGTTACTGGGGAAGGAGTGAAGATAGAGAAGAGAAAGCCAAGCAGCAAGCCCTGGGGCCTCCCAACTCTAAGGGATTGGGAAGGTGGGGTGGGGTGGGGGGGTGGGGGGGGGTGGGGAGCCTGCAGAGGAGACGGTGAGGAGCAACCAGGGAGGGAGAAGGAAACCCCGGAGAATGGTGTGCTCTGAAAGCCAAGTGGCATCTAGCTTCTTATTTCTCCTTTCTATATTTATAAAGAAAGACTTTAATCTCTTGTAGACTCCTTTTGTGAATCCGTATTTTGTACTATGTCTGGGAGATGCAAAGTTCTGCACAAGAAGGTGTTGCTGTAGGGTCGCGCTGCCTTGTGATCTGTGTATAAAGGATGCACCTTCAGAGCCCCTTAGTCCCAGCATGGTTTTGTGCCTCCAGAGGTGCATCAGAGTACTCAGTACATGTCTAAATGGAGAAAGGAGGAGTAGAGTGCTTCATTCTAAATGGCAAGATGATTTTGTTGAAGTGGAATTGCAGCAGTCACACATAGGTGTTTCTCCTGGTTTCGTTTTTCTGAATGCAGTACGTACAGGCTGTGTTTAAATTCAGGGCCTAAGATCCAGACATATACAACAGGGTATATCCTAATGGGGAGTATCTCCATCTGAAAATTACTTTTCTTTTTACACATAACCATCCAAGGGTTTTTTAGTCATTTGTGGTGATTTGATTTAAAGACATAATGTTTTATAAAAACATCTATTGCATAAATAAGGTGCCTGTCTTTATAACTTCAAATTGTTGTGTAAGGGATAGGCTGTGCTTTTCTACTATGCTTATAAGAATCATAATTTAGCCCTTGTTTATATCTATTTTCACATATGCAGTAGCCAAAATCAACATGTAAGAAGTTGTTAAGGTTTTATAGCACAGTTTACTTATCATCAGAATATGGTATGTTCAGCCAGGTGCTATTAATACCTAAATATGTCATTGTGAGATAATTTGTTAGTAAGGTTTCCATGGATTCTTTTACCTTTCTCCCCAACTCCTCTAAAAATTCATTAATGTACTGCCTTGACCTTTCGCCAGAATGCTACAGATAATTGGACTAAGCTTCTCATCTAGTTTCTTCTGGCTAGATTATGACTATAAGTCAACAAGACTTTTCTAGTGGTTTCAACTCACCAAGATTGCATTAAAATAGTGAAGAGATGGTGAGGTATAGTTTTTCTTCCTTTATTCCTTCTGTAATTTAACTATTCAAGTTCCCAATTAATTATAGCTCTTACACTGCTATCAGTTACTGCAACTTGCAAACTCCAAAGTCTATAATGAAGGACATTTTACAACTAGATATTTGTTAAAATTTAATGCTTATTGTAGCAATTAATTCTTCCTCACAGTTTAAATAACATTTTGTAGGTTAATAAAAGCTTGTATCCTTACTTCTTATATTAGTATGAAAAACTTTTCAGGGGTAGGGAACAGATTGATACACATATGAAGCTATTTCTGATAAACATTATATTGCTTTTCTTAGGAACTGAATGAAAGCCAGAAGTTGCAAAGGTTTTTGTTTTCCCCATATTTGTGGAGTTTGGGCTTGTGGATTCCTGACAGATGGAAGCCAAATTTTAATGAATCCCTAATAACTCTGTTTGGTTCTACATAACACAGACATTTGAGGGGTGGCAAATGGCGATTTCAGAAACCTTTTGTCTTGGCTGGAAGTCTTAAGTGTCCCTTGGATGCTTTGTCACTTGATGGTGGCAACAGTGACAGCCACCGTCATTCAGCCCCGCAAGCCAGGTTCTGTGCTAAGTCCTTTCTGTACTTCTTATTATTTCATCCTCGCCATGATCTATGTTATTCAGAACATGAGCAACAGGGAGGTTAAGGCAGTTGCATCCCAGTAGTAAGTACTCAGATACCAAATGGTAAGCCAGAATTCAGCCCCAAATCTGACTTCTCTAGAGGGGAACACATTCAAGTCCTTGTCCTGACAGCCGGTAACAGAGCTGAGTAAGGATGGGTGTGAGGAGGCTCCAAGTGGTGAGGGTGTCTGCAGATGGGTGTGTGAGTGCCGCCCAGCTGCTGTGGTTGTTGTGGGGACGTGAGCTCTGTGTCGCAATCTGGTATCAGAAGAAAACTGGGACATCTGGATCTGTGGATGCAGTCACTTGAAAATACAGTCATATAATTTTTAGTAACATGTGCATATTTTTCCTTTGTTAAAATTAGATGGGCACTCAGTTAACTAATACTTCTTTGTCACATTTTTGATACTAGAGCAACCAAAGGATCGGGCAGATTTGCCTTTTTTGTAGTATTGACATGGACGTTAAAAACACTGCTCTTCTTTTTAAAAGAACAAGACAATATGCCCACAGGCTTTTTTTTTAATTTTGGAACTAATTCAGATTTTTTAAATGCACATGGGTAGTTCATAATGTCAAATCACTACATTGTACATCTGAAACCAATATAATATATATCAACTGTTCTTCAATTAAAAATGAAAAAACATGGCAAAAGATAAGTTCACATCATGTAACATAGGTAATAAATAAATAAATAATAAAACACACATGAGTAGGGCAGTTTCAACCCACCAGCCACCCATTTGAGAGCTGCGATACACATTGTGTTGGTCTGATTATTTGGTCTGCATTAGCCTGAAAAAATTGATGGGCCTTGTGCCTGTGCACAAAGTCACACTCTTAAGGTTATTCAGAGACCCTCTATACATTTAGCAAGTGTTGGAGGAGAGAGGAGGTGGGTATGTGATTTCATAGGGTGAATGCTGTCACCAGGATTTGGGGAAATTGAGCATGACATTTTCAAATACCTTTCTCTCTAATACTATGTTGTAATTTGAGGCATTAAGAAAATGGAGTTGTATAATTTTCAGCAACACATGCTTATCTGTCCTTGTTTCCCCACCCCCCCATTAAAATTCTATGAACAGATGGCTAAATAATACTCCTTTGTCAAATTTTTTATATAGAGCGACAACAGGATTGGGTGGATTTGCCTTTTTTATAGTGTTAACATAGCAACAACAGTGCCCTTCTTTTGAAGTGAACAGGGAAAAGTGTAGGTACACACACATAAATACACTTGGGCTTTTTTTTACCTGATTAAAAAGCTAAGAAACTTGAGTTGATTCCCAGGTATTAGTCTCAGGTGTAAGGAAAGGCAACTACAGAAAACTGAGAGATGCTTAAAATTAGAAAATATATAGATAAGAGAAATATACCTTGTATAAGCATTGAAGAGATGCCAGAGATAATTGTTAGGCTGACTTGAGGTCCTAGCTGTAGGGAAAGTACCCTTCACATTCAAGGTGTGATTTACCAGTGAAGGGTCTCCTGCATTGCCTAGAATGCTTTTAGCATCTACTTTTGTGAAAACTGAATTTACCACTCTGTGTCACAGATTAGAGGGTAAAGTTCAGGTTTTTGAAAGTCTAAGAAGCAGTGTTGGCATCCCTTTCGTCTTGTTTTGAAGGTTTCTATAAGAGGTAAGGTTAGATCTTGGACCTCAGTCCCTATACCTGCCGCTCCACAAATCAAGCTGCCCAAGTCTTACTAGGCCTGCATGTGAGCATGGCATGTGAAAGCTGCACCCCATAGGCCATTTTGTCTGTTGTGGGCATTGTGGCGACTCTTCTTACCTAGAAATCCATATGTCCATTAACTTTTGAGGAAATAAAATATTTTTCTCTTCTTTTTCTATTGTTTATCTTCAAGCTAACCTTAAAAAGCACAGAAAGTAAAAGGGAATTAATATCCAGAAACCTGAAGATTTGTAAAAGAAATGCAAGCCTTAATATATATTTTTTTCCCCAAAAGCTTGAGTTCTTTTAAGATCCCTAAAGATAACATAGTAAAGACAAACCTGCCTCCTTTTTATAAAGCTAACTGCCTCTTTTTTTTTAGTATATCACTGATTATTAATAATAATTAAACCTACAAATGATTTTTTTGTTTCAGGCACTGCTTCTTACAGAACTATTCTCTACAGCTGAATTATAGTTTTGTAGTTTGCCAAAGGGAAAAAAAAAAACAGGATTTATACTCTGTGTTTTTTGAGTTTTGTTTTAGAAAGAAGCCAGTGGGTATTTATTTTGTGTAGCTGTAATGAGTTCTAAGGAAATCCCTTGGGAAAGGCATTACTATTTAATGGAAATGTATATAAAGGCACTTGAAAACTGTAAAGCACTATTCAAGGTCTCGCGAAGCTATCAGGAAAAGTAACAGATAATAATTTTACAGTTGATATTTATGCTGGCCTTGTTAGCCCAGGTACCAAGGCATTTTCAGTTTCTGATGTACCACAGAAACTTGAGTTGCTGCTGGCAACTTGAGCTGGGCCATGCCCGGCAGGACCTGCGTCCTGCAGTCCAGCGCTCCTTTCTGCCCACAGGTGTAGCCTCTGGCATTCCTTTTAAACTGGAGACCATCACCTGATGAGGGGATCACAATGCAGCTCTCCCTCGAGTAAACTACAAGTAAGCAGTTTCTTCAGTTTTTCTCAAATTCCTGCAAGTAGCTCGGAGCCAGCGCCGCTTCTGGGGCAGAAAGTGAGGCTAGAGAGTATGGTTGGGAGCTACTATGGTGGAGAAGTGCCCAGATGCAAATGTGTGTGCATAGTGGCCAAAGTCCAGATTAGCTTTTGGCCACTAGTTTTCTACCACAAGTATTAAGATATCAATGTCTAAAAAAACAAAAGGAAAGTTAAAGAATGAAAAAGTCCTTACACTTTGTAAACGGTCACCCCTACACTCTAGCCGCTGTGTATCCTGGCAAATGGCCTACCGGGGTGATCTAGAGTCAGCATTCTTAGTAAGCAACAAGAGGAGATTCTACAGTGAATTTGTCCTTTCGTGGCATGTGGGTGGGTGCAGGCATGTAGCTGGCTTTACAAAGTGGCTCAGACAGCTGAGAGGGAGGGAGCCAAGAGGAGGTGTGTGTCCATGGGCTTCTCTTAGAGGGTGTTGTGTGGTTAGAGGCCAACAGTCAGAGATGTGGTTTGGACAGCTGGACACATTGGTGGTGCAGAGGAAGGGGAACGTGGGGCCAGAGCTTTTAGACAAGGTTTTGGTAGGTTTTTTAGAAGTGGATTGAAACAGGGGAAAAAAAGAGTTGGGGGGAATACCATGAATAGCAAATAGCACTGCAGAAGGGGCCAGGGTTTTGGTAGAAAAATAAGAGAAGGAAGAGGTGTGTGTTTAAAAAAGAACACAGATGTTGGCAAAATGTGACTGTTCATGGTTTATAAATTACTGACTGCCAGCAAGAAACGTAAATTTAAGAAATACACATACTGTAGAAATTTCTCTAAAGAAATATATAATGTATTTTATAATTCTGAACTCATCATTATTAAAGAAAGTGAAAGGCTGAAAACGTCTTGGTTGTGATCAAATGCTAGGCAAGATTTTTGGAACATTTTTGACCCTTCTGGACTAAACTGCCATCATGGGAACTCTCTGAAAGCCTTATGGGAGGGTGTAGAAGCAAACCTTCCTTAGCTGCCTGTATATGCATTTCCACTAGGGAATCTTACATGCTGAAGAAGTAGAAGGCTAACAGTTGTTACTTGGGTTAAGGGCCTTGCAATGGGGCAGGGCTGCTTTGGTGTGAACACACTGTCCCTAATTCCCTGGTGTGACCAGGGAGATTTCTGATTCCCTCTCACTGACCCTACCACAATGCTTAGCATCCCCGTATCTCTTAGCCCTTTGGGTCTGTACACTGGTTTCAGATTGCTTTCCATGGAACCTGTGATTCTCTGAGGCACTTTAGGGTTGGCTGTTTAGGTGCCAGGAAAGCCAAACAACTGAATTTGGGCCTCCTGACCCTGCTTCACCCAGAACAGCTCTCCTCTACTGTTTAAGTCTTTGGACTTCATAGGAGTCACTTGAAAAGATATTAAACATATACAAAATCTGGAAATAAGGAAAAGCGAGAGCTGTATACATGAACAGAATTAGTGGATATCAGTGTTTACTCCTTCTGTCAATTTCCCAGCTGCTGCCCTTTTTATAAAACAGCTTTATTGAGAGAATAATTCATATGCCATAGAAATAACCTGTTTCAGTTGTATAATTTGGTGGATTTTAGTATATTCACAGATTGAGCAAACATCACCACAGTCAGTTTTACATTTTCATCACTCAGAAAGCAATGCTGTATCCATTAGCACCTCCCCATTTCCCCCCAAATTTCCCCAGTCCTAGACCACCACTCGTCCACTTCCTGTTCCATGGATTTGACTATTCTAGACGTTTCATATTAATGGAATCATATTGACGATTAGCTTTTCACCAACCATAGTGTTTTCAGGGTTCATCAATGTCATAACATGTGTGAGCACCTTATTTTTTTTTTATTGCTGAGTAAAATTCATTTGTACGGAGGTACCACATTCATTTATCCATTCATTAGCTGATGGACATTGGGCTGTTTCTCCTTTTTGCTGTTATAAATTATGCTTCTGTGAACATTTGTATACAGGTTTTTGTGTGCACATATGTTTTCATTTCTCTTGGTTAACACCTAGGAGTGGGATTACTAGGTCAGATGGTAACTGTTTAGCATTCTGAGGAACTGCCAGCCTCCTCTTCTCCTGCCTGGATTATGTGTGTAAATTTGCAGCTGGCCTCCCTGCCACTTCTCTGCATCTGAGTCAATCTTCAGCCCCACGTCCTGTCTTTCCCCCTGCTACCTCTAAGTTACTTTCCTGAAGTATAAAAAACCCCAGAATTTCTCTATTATGTAAGGAAATAATTAAAACTGCTTAACATGATACCTCGAGTTCTTCACCGTCCAGGGAGGCTATGTTTATAATTTAATCTTCCAGTCATTTCCCAGTTTTTGCATATCTAATAACTGTGTTAGATATATTCATTATACAAAGCCAGTGGTTCTTAAACTACTTTGTGTCACAGACCGCTTTGAAAGCACCATTAACAAACCCTGAAGCCTAACACATTCCCAGAGCAAAACCTACACCCCGTCGTTGGTCACACCACTCCTCACCTCTCCCATCCCCTTCCTCCCATACTTTCTGATTGTCACATAACGTGAATGTCTGTTGCCTTTTAAACTGTCTTTTGTGAGAGCTAAAAGAGAACATATTCTGTTCTGTTTTTCATCAGTGGTAAGGGTACTAGCCATTGTTCATGCAGCCCTCCAGTCAGGCCCCAAGGTTGTAGAACAGGGCAGCTGACCTCCCAGGAACTAGATTGTAAGGGCTGAAAAGGCAGGGATGTTTGTAGGAAATCCCCCAGGCTGTGTGTTCTTTGTGCTGAGAATAGAGCCTGAGACATAGTAGGTGTTCAGTAAAAAGTCACTGAATGAATGAGTAGAGGGAATGGAGTCTGGAACCTTCTTTCTGGCACCGAGGAAGCTCTAAAGTTGGGATTGTAAGCAATCAAGGGGCTCGCATGCCAATCCTAGATAGTGGATATTGGCTGAGGGTGGGAGGATCAGGAGATGAGAAGAGAGAGGATTCTGAAATAGATTAAAGGGATGTATTAGTTTTTCCTTGCTGTTGTAACAAATAACTACACACTTAGTGGTTTAAAACAATGCACATGTTTTTGTCTTACAATTCTGGAGGCTACAAGTCTGAAGTCAGTTTCACTGGGTTAGATGAAGTCAAGACATTACCAGGGCTGGTTCCTTCTGGAGCCTCTAAAGGACAATCTGATTCTGTGCCTTTTCTAGCTTCTAGAGGTCACCTGGTATAGGACCCTTTCTTCCAACCGCAAAGCCAACTGCAGAGTGTTTCCTTTCCTTTCTTGATTTCTGCTTCCATCCTTACGTCTTCTCTCTGATTCCGATCCTCTTGCCTGCTTCTTATATGGACCTTGTGATTACATTAGGCCCACCTGGGAAATCAGGAGGCCTTCGCCATCTCAAGATCTGTAATCACACCTGCAGAGTCACTCTACCATGTAAGAAACATATTCACAGGACGTGGATATCTTTGGGGGCCAAAATAAACCCAGTGTCCTTTGTGTTTTTGCCAAGTGTGTCTGTGGCTTGCCTGGCTTAAAGCCTCTTCATTGTGACATGGCTTATTCCTCACGATGAATAGGGGACCTAGGCCGAGAACAGTGTTTACATGTAAAGAAATGTTCCACCGCTTCTCGACAGAGTTCCTTGGCCCCGGCTCACTGCGTTCCCATCTGTAACTCACTGAGGAAGTACCAGTACATAGGACCTAAAAAGGACGAAACCAGATCGTCCTCTGATTTCCTCATTGAAAAGCACCTATTAACATTTTTAAAAAGTTGATGAGAAAGCGTATACCTGTGATTTTGAGCAGATTTGGTGTATGGCAGTATTATTTTGTACCTGCCCATCAGACTTCATTGATGGGAATACAGGAGCTAGGTTCACTTTCCTTGAACATAGTGGCCTGGGAAAGCAAGAAGCCTATTGGCATCATTTGAAAGACATGTGAATTGTGTGACCTTGTACAGGAGACAAGGGCATTTTTTTTTGCACTTTAAGTGATAGTTAATATTAGCGAGCAGGTTCCACAGCCCAGATCATGTTCTAGCTACTTGACATGTTTTAATTCATTCAGCCATCATGAGAACCACATGAGGTCATACCATTATTATTTCCATTTCACAAATGAGGAAATAGGGCATGGAGACATTAAGCAAATTGCCAAGGCTACATGGCTAGTAAAAGAAGGGTCGGGGTTTGAACCCAGGCCATCTGGCTCCAGAGCTTTCACTCATAACCAATACCCTGCATATATTTTCCAGACATGCGCTGTAATGCTATAGGATTAGCTTTGCTACAGTAGGTGCGGTTGTGAAATGGACTATTTGTATTCCCTCATGGGTGTTATTGTCTAATAGAGTACTCATGAGATAAGAGATTACGTATCACTGATGCTGAAAGAAAGCATAACGGTTGGGAAAAGAGAGAAAGTGGGAAGCCTGGTACAATGTATTGAGGAGGGGATTTGGAAGCTTGATAATGGCATGTTCTCTTTTCCTTGCTTTGTGCTCCCTGCCATTGGCCTGTAGGACTGACTCTTTCTTCCTGGCCAAGTGTTTCCCTCTTGGCTGTCTTGCCAGTGGTTTTTCTTGAGCTGATTTGTGTGGCACGACCAATGATTGACCCGGTCTCCACCCAGTTGTTCGTTTTGTTTTAAAAAGTGAAGACACAGAAATTTATCATCCCAAATCCACTTAAAATCAGGATGAGAACTTGTTTACCCCATAGGTCCTATTCTTCAGATACTTGGCCAACTAGTGCTAATAACTATCTAAAAAGAAAGTATTTTTAAAATCCCTGATGAAAGTTGGAGAGGGCTGTGTGACAAGGCAGACTGAGGCCAGCTGCTGTAGAGACTGGAGCAAATTGCAAAAACATCAGAGGACATGACATTCTGTTTTCCCTTGTGCATCAGAGAAGCATCGGTTTTCTTAAGATATTATGTCTTAGAGACTGATCTTTAGAGTTTTCAAAATTCTGTGGCCTGGTTCCTTTTTCTTTTTGATGAAACAGATGGGAGTCATAGAAAGCATTTTTCTCCTTTAGGAATTTAGGAAGACAACTTTTTGGGGCATATTTAATAAAAACCAAGATGCTTTCTGGGATTTTATTTTTGGCTTACTTTAAATATTATTCTTCTTAGTGGATTGAATTCTGACTTGAAATACCAGGAGCCCTACTTAAAAAGAACCTGGAATTAGTGCCTGAAAAGAAACCTGTTCTTTCCTGTGCTGATTTTATTCCAGAATGCCCAAGCCACGATCGGGAAGGGGATTTCAGCGGGAAAGGCCTGTTTTGTCTAAACTTCGCTCCCGTATCCTGTAACTTCATTCTCGGTGCTGTTTCCAAGCAGCTACCAACAAGCGTCCACATTTTCCTGGTTTGTTTCTTCACAACTGATTATTTTTTTTATATTCCAATTTCACCAAAAGCTCAAGGCCCCTTACAGTAAATGGCATGTGTTCACAATGAGGCCGGGTAAGTAGGGAATAGAAACAAAAGCCAACAGAGCTGGAGCCATAGCGCTCAGCCTCCCGTCCTGGTAAACTCACTGTGAGTGTAGGGTGAACACGGCCGTACTCTTCCAGGCAGCCAAGGTGAAGGGTCACAGAAGTGGCTCTGTAACTGTCGTCTAATGAAGGAAACAGTTCCTTAGAAGTCATAAATCTTTTCTAGGTTTTAAGTTTTCAAAGAACTTTTGCCAAGCAGTGGATCAGCAAAACCATTCTTGAGGTCACAAGCCCCGTATCCCGGCTGTTGTGTAAGGGACGTGAACACCCACCGTGATATCTGCCAGCCCCCAGAGCCATTTGGTGCCGCCTCACCCCAGCAGCCCACCTGGGTTGTGAGGACCCTGATACTATATGTAGTTGTTAGATCATGCCCAGTAGATACTTGCTTCATATTATCACTCCCTGTTCAACAACGGGACAGGAGGAATAATAGGCATCTGTATTGATGCATTCCACACATTTATTGAGTACTCATTCTTTGCTAGATCCTGGAGGTCCAGTGGTGAAGCAGACATACTTGGTCGTGGTCCTCATGGTTATATATAAAATTTGGGAGGGATTTTCCCTCGGATGGATTAAAAAATAATTAAAAATGGGAAAACTGTCCATAATCAAATCAGAGACTCACTCATACACAGCTTTCCTCTCTTAGGACATTTTGATAAGATGACTGGCACAGGCTTTCTGCCATTCGTTAGTGTTATCCTCATTTCTGGGAGATCTGGAAATACAGAGGACTGCATGTGAGAATCACTGAAACAAGAGTCAAGTCTGTGGAAGGTTTCCATGTGAACAAGCCCCTTCCCCTACAACATATTTTTGTGAAGCAGAATCAGATAATAAATACTTTAAATTCTTCTTTTTAAGCAAAAACTCGGTCTAACAAGAGCTTTTAAAATGCAGTTTTTCTGTCTTGGTGTGCATAGGTCCTGTTTATATTCCTTCGAGCATGTACATTATCAGTGAGAGGCAGGATTAAGGAAAGGGAAGCTTAGCTGACACGGAGAAGTGCCAGGGCCCTCGGTTCTGCGGTTTCTCTTTGCCCCTCCCTTCCACCGCCCCCAGCTCCACCTTCCTTCTGTGGGGTTTGCCAGGTGCCCTGAGCTGCAGGTGTCTGTGGGAAGCTGGATCCAAGCCCAAGCAGGCTCTGGGTTGTGTGGTACTGAAGGGTAAGACGATCCTCGGTGTTCACCTCAGTCTCTTCTGTCACGTGTCCAAGTTGATCTTAGAGGCTTTAATAGGATGATAAGAGTCTAATAAAAACCATCATAAAGATTTTAAGGATCCAGCAGTAGTTGTGAGAGTAGGAGTCAGAACTACCAGAACCTTTTTGTTTAGAGCATTTTTTCTTGCCTGCCCAAACACTTTTAATTTCAACCCCTATCCCTTAGTATCAATCCAGAGATAAAACTTCAGAAGAGAAAGCTAAAGTAGGATGTGAGAAGACAGTCTGCTAAGGAGGAAATCTTGTGAGACCTCTACCAGATCAGGAGGTAGGGTATTCTGATGGAGAAGCAATAGCCCCATATTTTTATTGACTTAACACACTTTCTATCAGTGTTAGTCTGGTGAAAGATTTATAGATGAGCTGCGTCTTGTTCGTGATCAATTTTGATTGATTGATAGTGGCCACGTGGAGTGCAATGTCTGCATCTACGCAGGCAGAGTGCCACAACTGGCTAGGAATGCCTGCCACGGGTCAGTGATGGCACTCTTGCCATGCATTTGCTGTACCTAATCCAGGGTATTAAAAGAAATCGATGCTGATCTTTAGTGTCAACATGACTACCAAGAAGAAAAAAATCCAATCAAGCCCAGATCTCACTTATCTACAGCGGAATGTAAATTCATTTTGGTAGAGCACAGAATGTTCCGTTGGTGCGCTGTTAGGAAAATATTTCCAGCAGCAAACAGTTTGCTGCCACTTGTCTGAGATATTTCTTTGTTTGGTGAAGATATTTCATTATATAACAGCAACTTAGACATGTGAAACCTGCCTGGTATGTTACACGTCTCCCATGTAAGTGCATATGACCCTCTCTGGGAGGCCGCTGCCGCTGCCCTGACTGGCAGCTCACTCAAGTGAAGAAGTCCAGGAATGATTTGCTTTAGGCAGATGGATATTAATGAAGGAAAAGTACCTTGAAAGGGTGCCATTCCGAGAAGGGCACAGGACAACACTGATTATAACCATAGGGCTGCTTCCCCAGCTGGAGCGCAGGTGCTGAGCTGGTTTCCTGCATGGAAACCTCCCTAAGTTGGGCCAGGGAGGAGCTGGTCGGGCAGGTTGTTCAAAAAGTGCAGCTGGCATTAAAGAAACTCGGGCTGTACTGGGTCTCATTTTAGTGACCCTACTTGACAGATTGTAAAAGCTTATGTGGGGAGTTTGTGTCTTCACCAGGGGCCCTCACTGTACCTAGCATATTTCTGGAAACTCTGTGGTCAAAAAATATATGCCAACTAGATTTGTTGGTGAGCAAAGCAAGGTGGAGACTGACCAACTTGTGGGTATTAAATTTTTGGTAAAATGCCAGGAGAACAAAATTCCTTGAACAGATTTCATCTTTATGATTTTTTTGTTTAAAACACAAATTTGGTTTATTCACATCAAATGTTTGACTGTCTCCTATGTTCCAGGTACTGTGTGGCCAGGTCCTAGACATATGGTGTTGAACCAAACAGACACGGCCCCCATCCTCTAAACCTTGCTAAGAGAGAAAAATGCAAACGAAATCATAATATAATTAATTACAACCATAATAGGGAAGGCTTCCTGGAGGAGATGAAATGTAATCCAGACATGCAGGTTAAGTGGGGTTCATTAGGCAAAGGGGGGGATGGCAGGGTACAAGGAGGGCCCAATAAATGACTCTCAGAGAGCTTCACAGGGCATCCGTGATCAGTATTTGCTCATGCTGTGTTGAGTGGGACCAGAACACATCACTGGTCATGACACCTACAGTGCTTGTTGACCCTTCTGCTGTCCTGCATATTTTACCACAGCATAAATCCTGTGATTTACTTCCTGAGATGATTCATCAGCTGGTCTTCTTGGAAAGTAATACATTTTGTTTTCAGTTTCATCTGGTAGTCTTCTTGCTGGATGTCTGGATTGAGGGCTGGCCAGTAGTGACAGGCAGGCAAGGTCAGAGGGCCCCTGGGAACAGAAGCAGTTGGTGTGATGTGTTGAGTGCAGATTCTGGACTCAGGAAGGCTCTGGTGATGGGTTCCAACTGGGACTCAGTTATTTCGAGTTTTGACTGAAGCACTCATAGCCTTGGTTTTCTTATCTGTAAAATGGGTATGGTGGCCATCTCATAAAGTAGGCTTGAGGATTAAATTAAATGAGGCAGTGCATGGAAAGCATGTAGTCCTGGGCTTGGTCATCTATAATTATCAATTGTTTGCTCCTTGACATTCTCCAAAGCCTGCTGCCCTGAGCTAGACACATGGGAGGAGGTTTTGTTGGCTGACTGATTAAAACAGATTTATCATTTGTATTAAATAATTTTAACCTCCTCTATAGATCGGTAGACTTACTGTACATTCATCAAGACCTTTCAAGAATGCTCATAGCTGACATGCCGATTACATCACCGGTAAGAGTTTAAGAAGGCTATTAGTATGGTGTGGGGCATTTATACCCCACATTTGTAGGTCTTCCCTACCTACTGTAGAAGGATGAAAATGAGGCTAACAGAAGTACATGCACTGAGTGTGTCAATGTCAGCCACCTCATGTTGATTTTGTTTTTTCCCCCAAAACGCAGTGCCACATTTCAGACCATCACTTGACAGAGCAACCCTACAGCTCCTAGAGAGTATGTTATCTCTGCAGTTCTAGGAAATACCAGAGAAAAAATTACAGGTGACCATCAAGCTCTTCTAACATGGACTTGGGTTAAGGCATCCATCCGGAAGCTCCACCTCCCGGGGGGCTGCCCTGATGTCCTTGGCAGTCTGACTGTTTTCTGCACAACCGTGGAGCTCACCTGGGCAGCCTGCACTCATTTGAAGTGTGAGTGTGAGTGTGCTGAGGATGGTGAATCAACAATCAACCAAGGCTAACTTGGGTTTCTGGTTAGCAGGCAGTGTTTCCAAGAAGACTTTTCTGCTCCATCAGAGGTTTCTCAAAACCCAGACTTTCGTTTCAGAGTAGAACTTTGGCAGAAAAAAAGAGAAAGTTGTGTAACATGATTGGTTATAAAACATGATCATCTTGGTAATGCTACAGAGAAGAAATAATGAAAACATCCCAGAAAAAGAAAATTCCCAGGGCTGAAATACATATTTCCATGAAAAAGTTGTCCCTCAAATAAGACAGATAACTGCACAGACTTACTCAGATTTCATCCAGAGAACCAGAAGGATTTTTTTTCTTTTTTACTGAGGTACATGTAATAGAATGCCCTAATCTATACAGCTTGATGACTACTGGCATGTGTATACAGTCATGTAACCATCACCCTGATCAAGATACCAAACTTTCTCACTGATTGCCTTTCCTTTTACCTATTTCCCCCATCCCCACACCCCCTGAGAATGATTTTTACTTTGGCTTCAGGTTTGATCTGGATCTCCAGCATTCTTGGTCATTGAATAATACCTCACTTTTCAGTAGTATTTTCTTGGTCTTCTCGTGGCACGACTCTCTTAGTAAAATAGGCCAATTTGCCAAAATAACCAAAAGATAATTTAACATAGAAAGCTTTGAGTTATGTTTTAATTATGCTAATGTCAAAATAAAAGACGGGTGGTTTGGTTTATATTAAAATAAGCAGAATAAACATATTTCATTAGTACTGTGTTTTTAATCTTGTACTTTGGCAAACCTTTCACTGTGATAAATGAATTTTCCTTTTCATTGGGAAAAGCCAAGTTACTGTTGTTTTTGGTTATATAGTTGCATTCCTTCAGACTATAACAGTTAGCTAAAGACAAAATTGTAAGAGTTATTTGCCTCTAAGATACTTATTTTCTTGATTTACATGATAATGCCCTTATGAATAGTTTCGTAACTTTTTCAGTTTTCTTTATTTTCTTAAAAGACACTTGGAGTTAAAATAACAAATATTTTGCATTTATATAAAAATGAACTGGTCCTGACTACATAGTACCTAGAATTCCTATGGCTCCGAATTCTCATAGACACATATTTTCAGCTGTCCATTTGACTTCCCCAAGGCAAAATTAAACTGCTTCCTCTTGCTTCTTCTTCTTCCTTCTAAGTCCCTGTCTTCGTGAATGGTTCAATGACCCACCTGGACACCCCTATAGAAACCTTGACTAGAAACAGCATCTTCTTTGACTTCCCATCTAATGAGTTTCTCCATTCTATTAACTTGCCCTGCAAATTGTTACCCTAATCTGTGTCCTCTTTTTTTGATTTCCCATTGCCAGGCTTTATCGTCACTTGCAAACAAAGTATGGTATATACATGCAGTAGAATATTATTCAGCCATTCAGCCATAAGGAGGAATAAAGTTCTGATACATGCCTTAACATAGATTAACCTAAAAAACATTACACTAAGTGGAATAAACCAGACAGAAAGCACAAATATCAGATGATTCCACTTATATGAAATATCTAAAATAGGCATATTCACAGAGGTAGAAAGTAGATTAGGTGTTATCAGGGGCTGTGGGGTGGGGAAGTGGGAAATTATTGCTTAAGGGTATACTTTTCTGTGTGAGTGATGAAAATATTTTGGAAATAGGTAGAGGTGATGGTTGCATAACATTGTGAATGTAGTCAATGCCATTGAATTATTAAAATGGCAAATTTTATGTTATATATATTTTACCACAGTTAAAAATTTATAGTCCATGTAATTAAAAAAGAACATACTACCACCTACAACTTCATGTACATATGTTCCAACATGTTGTTATACACAAACATGTTGTTTTCTAGTATCATCTGTTTATTTATCATCCTTACCTTTCTAATATATCACAAATTGCTTGAATCAGGAAGCAGTCTATACAGAAAATCCTTTAAGAAACGTGGCTTTTGTTTGTGTGCGGGTTTGGAGTTGGTTGGTTTTGAAACTGCTGAAACATTTAGGAAAAGGTTTGGCATTTTATGTGAATGTTAATAGACACAGCTCTGACAAAGTGATATGAAGACATTGATGGGGTTTTGGAGTATACTGATGGGTTTTCTGGCCTGCTGTCTAAGAATTGTGCATATTAACCTGACACCTTTGGAAGGAAAGCCAAATAGTCCAGCAAAGTATGCTTTAAGTTTTTACTTTTTGCTGTTTTAAACAAGGGGATTAGATGATTAGGCCAATTATAATTTATGGATGAGAATCATACTGATTATTTTTCCTAAGTCCTTTTTGAGGGAAATAAAAATGTAGGTACTTTCTCAGAGTATAAATAATTTCACTGTTGTAGGAAGTTAAAATATATATCCTTATTATTTTAAGCTCCTTTGGAAACTTTAAAAAATAAAACAGATAATGATGACAAACTAATGCAATTTCTACTAAAATGAGTTTAATGTCCATGTAAAAATATAAAACACAGGGCTTCATACTGTCCTGATTGTTTTTTTCTGAGTGCCAGGATTTTCTTTGAAAATAACTGAGTTACAAATGTGGGTGAATGTTAGCTCATATTTCCTATAAATCATCCTGTTGTTTTTGTTTACTGTCAGCCTTGAATTTTGTATTTTGGAGTCCCCCCTGGCTAACTGGTAAGGAGAATGATGTGCTGGAGGCTAATGAGTCTGTAGAGAATGAAATTTCCTGTGTATTACTAGTCCAGAAGACAACATAAGGAAATCCTGCTAATTTCACCTTCATCACAGTTTTTGGAAAATGCTTTGGTCCTGTGTGATAGTTATTTCTAAGAGATTTTCCTACCACCCCAAACTTAGATAGTAAGTGTGCTTTAAGACAGTTCTCAATTTCCATGTGCGTTTAAGGTGCGATCTAGAGATCTTGATAAAATGCACGTTCAGATTGGGGAAGGTGTGGGTAGTGAGATTCTGCATTTCTCATAAGCTCTTAGATGGTACTAGTGCCGCTTGGTCTGTGGACTGTATTTTGAGCAGCAGCATTCTGGGTAGAAACCTATTTCAATTATCTGATTTTGCTGTTATGCTAAAATTCAATGCAATCTAGACATGCAAGATAAAATACAGGATACCGAAGATGTTCCATGCAATATTTGGCACATACTTGCACTAAAATTATTCATTTTATCTGAAATTTAATTTTAACTGGGTTAGACACTAGACAGATAGATCTCTCTCTCTCTCTCTCTCTCTCTCTCACACACACACACACACACACTCTAAATCTGATGGCCATAATTGCAATCTAAGTAATTTATGAAGCTATTTAAATGTCATGCATAATATTAGAATTAAAACAATTTATTTTCAGAGAATGGACACATAGATTAGGTTTATTTCAGACTTATTTTTTAAGCACTTACATGTTTTGCTCATATGCCTTTTAATACAATAAGATGTAAGAATGAACCCTGCCCTCTTCCAGTACCTAGGGAATTCTTGGAAAAATAGTGAAATCTGTATATTCTAAAATGTACCTGAAAGCACAAAAATGCCCTGGATTATCAACATTTTAAGCCAGACACTTAAAGTAATAAGGTGTTAATATGATAGATGTAAATTTAGACAATTTTTATAGTTTTTCTCCTTGTATCTTTTTGAATTGGTATTGTGTACTGTTGGCATTTTCAATATGTATCTGTATACATAGCATTACATAATGTCTTTTTAAAATATATGGAAGAATGTGTAAATGCTTTTTTGTTCTTTTCAGATTCTTTACAGAGTTGGAAGCAAGACATCAGAATAATATATTCATAGATGACATAAGTGACATTGTGGAGAAACATACAACATCTACGTTTGATCCATATGTGAAATACTGCACAAATGAAGTCTACCAACAACGAACACTACAAAAATTGTTGTAAGCAATGTCGCATGTTACAGTTAATATTCTGACCTCCTTTTAATTAGGTCACATGATTGAAATTAATTGATCTCTTAAACCATATTTAGAAATGCCTCTTGGGCTGTTTCCCAGGGAGGATTAACTTTCAGGCCTAGGGTATTTGAGTAGAAAACCCTAGTCTGAGGAGAATTTGCTCTCTAGAGCAATTGTGAAACTATAGTCTGTTCTTGTTGTTTTCCTTTTTTTTTTTTAATTGCTGCAAGACACAGGGGTGGCCATCATTCCAAACTCCCCAGTTTCTAAGCTGTTAACTAGCCACTAAGTAGTTTGCTGGAAGCCAAGGGGAAGCTCTTGAGTGGTTGGGCTGGTACCTAGGATCCGGTTTTCTCTACTATCCTAATCTTACTCCCGTCAAATGACAACTTGGTTCAGTTGTTGATGGAATTGCTGATTCTCCCCCTCTGGGTGGTTCAGGGTGAGGAGAGCAAAGAAGGTCTGAAGGAAAGCAATAAACGAAAAGGGTGCCTCAAGACTTTAGTTATGCAACAAACAGAATTAAGCTTTAAATTTCTCTTCACAGCTTTTCCCTTTCTCCATTTAGGTTACTCAAAGTTCTGATGTGATGTATATGCCTACTCTCTCCTTAAGAGTCGGTGATTGTTCAGTAATGTCTGCACTGCTTGATTTCCAGGGGCCCTGTTTATCTTAAGTAGCTATGTGTTTTACACTGTACACTGCAGTAAACTTAGTTTGGGGGCTTACTGGCTAATCTCATTCTTACCCCCTCTGTGAGTTGTGGCATTTATGAGCATACATGGAGCTCTGGTAAACTGTGTGATGTGTGGGTCCCTATAGAGGGTCTGCGTTGATGGTGATGACCTCATGACTGTCTGGGGAAACAGTTGAAGCTCCTCGAGTTGTAAGAAAGGCTGATTATGCCCCTTCCCCCTCCACATCCTCATGAAACTCTTGCATGGGCCGGGAGAAAACCCACAGCTGACATGCTGGGCGGGACAAGTCTTTGCTGAGGGGTATGTGTACCACCATCCCTGGCCTCTGCCCACTAGATGCCCTTATACCAGTTGTGAAAACCCAGAATGTCTCCACATATTGCTAAATGTCTTTGGGGGCAAAATCTCACCCCTTGCTTTCCCTAAATCCCCACTCCCTGCTGAGAACTGCTGGTACAGAGATTCAGAAATGCAAGTTACGTGTTTGCAAACAAAGCCCTGAAGTAGAACTAAATTTCATTCTGCTTTGAGGATTTAAAAAATTTGAATAGGAACTGCTGTACATCATATAACTCTTAAAAAAATGCAAGTTTTATCTAAATTAGCTTAATGATAACATCATTTGAAGTTACACATGGAAATTAGTGGTTGTGTTTTTAGGGGCTTTGTTGAAGGTGATGTGTATTTACATTTAGGGCGGTGCCTTTAGGTGCCCTTGGAAATGGTTTGAGAATCATTGAAAACAGTCAAACATGGAATGCCAAGGACTACTCAATCAGAATATTTGAGGGTGGGGATCCTGGGACCTGAGTGATTTAAATATGCAGCCCTCTTAGAGTTTGATCTTTTGTTTTAACTTCCTAAAAATCTTTTCAAAGCCAGCAGGAAATGAAACTAATTGCAGACTCCACAATATGAGAAAATAAAAACAAAACATTTCTGTTAATTTCCTTTAGTTTGCTATTTTGGGTATTTGCTAATTGATTTTAAGCAGTCTTGAACCAAATCATCTAATTTTCAAAATACATTTTTTAAAAGAAAGATCACATTTGCCACTACCCTGCTTCTTGGCCTCCCCTGCCCCCTCCCCACCACCATGGGACGACAGTCCCCAGTGCCATCACTGTCCCCACCCTCCTTGCATGCCACAAGGGGACGCCTCAGAGCTCCTTGCGGGTGAAGTAACCTGAGAGAGTGAGAGTCTGTAAATGTTGGGGCAGTATTATTACTGTTCTTATGTCACCCGGAGAGAAGAAATATTCTGGCTGGCATGATCAAAAGATTTTCCGTCTTAGAAGCTTTGAAAAAGGCCAGGATCCTCCTAGTAAATAAATGCAGTCTGGTGTTTCTTTTTTAGATTATTATCTAGGGTTAGAGTAGTGACTTAAAATACATCATTTATTATCTTTTTAGCAGAATGCTTATAGAAGATCAGATAGGAGATCTGATCTGTATCGTAATTTATAGTTGATACTTTCACCATTGTGATGCCATTGCCACTTCATTTGTTTACTTTCTACTTCTTTAAATTTCTACCTCATAACGTTTCTTGGTGTTCATATTGTTATCTTAAAACTCATATTTTATATGCTGTCTTGACTCTAAAAAGCAGACAAGCCATCCATGTCTACTTTCGTAATTATGTGTTTATTGTTTTATATATTAAAAACTCGTTGATAGTATATGAATGCATCACAATATTTTATAGCACATTTTGCTTGCTTCTTAACTTGAGGAGGAAGTATTCTGAAGTTTCGTCTTTGTTTTTCCTCAGAGCCACCAATCCATCTTTTAAGGAAGTATTGTCACGAATTGAGTCCCATGAAGACTGTAGGAACTTACCCATGATCTCGTTCCTCATTCTCCCCATGCAGAGGGTGACCCGCCTGCCTCTGCTGATGGATGTAAGACATGACCCGGTGGCCCTTTCCTCTGTGGATAGCTGTGCTGTGGCAGCGGATTGAGAAAAGTTGATTAACAAAATTATTCTTATTCCACTTAAATTGATGAACATCTCTCCTGTAAAATACCCCAGTTAAGTAAGAAGGTGCTATTCCGTTGGACAGTCTCACTTGTGTCTAATATCTTGGACATTATCTTCAATTTAGGCATGTGTGGTCACACTGAAGAATTAAGATTACATCACTCACTCAACATTTTTTGAAGTGGAAATATAGACTTCCTGAAGCTAAGAGGCTTGGATTCCATTTTCAGCTGATTCACTAGGCATGTGACCTTGGGCAATTCACTCTGTCTCTTTCGGCCTCAGTTTCCTCAGGTTGATTGCTAAGGTGCCTTCCCTGTATTGTTGCAAGACCCGTGGTGCTTCACTGCACAAAGAAAAGAGACCCTCAAGCACTACAAGGCATACACTTGCCCCTGTTTTGCACTGCACAAAGTGGGTGAGGGAAGTCCAGCGTCCTTCTTATTTTAGGGAACATTCATGAAGACAACAAGTCCTTGATTTTGAATAGTGGTAAGACATGGCTGGGAGCAGTGAGTAGAGCCTGCCTGGCATGAAGCGCAGCTGAGATGGCAGCCATGTGGGGGGCCGGGGGGGTGCAAACTGGCCTGGTTGGCACTGCAGTGGCAGCGAGGGGAGGATAGGGGGCCCCACACAACTCCCATCCAGCTAATGGGCCAAAGAGTGACCTCTTGATCAAATTTAAAATTTTGTCATAGTTCTACCTTAAAATTGGGTCTTAATGTCAAGATGATAGCTGTTTTAACATATTTGATTTTTATAAATCAAAACAATTAAAATATGTCAAAGAATTATGATTGTGTAAGGTCACAAAATAAATTCCATTTCTTTTATTTTTCATTATATTTCATTATAAATTCTAAAAGCTATTCTGAAGAACACTGAAATTTACAAATGAGTAAAAAGCTTGTGATCATGATCATTTCGTTGGCTCTGTGCATGGTTTGGGGGCGGTTTGGGCGGTAATTGCAGAACTCACAGCAGCCTCCTGCTCTCTGAGCTCACCTCAGTGTGTTACCTTCACACCATTCCCCATCCATCAGCTGTGCCTTAGGAACTTCTCTCCTTGGAGATATTGGGAGACTTGCAGAATTTTTAAAATTTAGCTCTGATTTTTTTTGTGTGTGTGTGTGTGATCAGTATTTATCATGTCTATAGTAGAATGCAGCCAGGCTATCAAAATCAAATTTTAGCTGCAAAAGGTTTATTTTTAGGTTCCATCCAAACTTATTCCCTACATATTCCCAGACTTTCTCACTCTGCATCTTTGTTCACAATGTTCTTGCCTTCCACTTTGCAACCTTCCATTTCCACATGATCAAAATAAGCACTAGCTCTTGTGCTCCTTCCTGCATACATGCTTACTCGATGCCCCTCTCCTCACCCGGTATCTGTTCCTCCTCATCTGAACACCCAGAGCTCTTTGAGAGAAGGGCCTCTGACATGTAACTTGGTGGAGTAGAAATCCTATGGCTTTTGCTGGGTACTGATTCTCGCTCTGCCATTTACTGTATGATCCCAGGCAAATACATTGCTTAAATTTATCTGAAACAAATGTAATAGGTACTTGCAGGGTTAGCATGAAAACAAATCAAATAGTAAATGTTAAGCCTGACAATAATAGACCCTCAATGTTTCTTGACTAAATTGATAAATATAGTATACAGGCTTAAGTTGAGTTGTATTAATATTGTGATTTTTTTCAAAAATATCTTCAAGGTGCAGCTACTATGCTTTCTTCTCTAAGATTTTATCAAAGTAAGAAATCATTTTTTAAAATAGTTTATTTCATGTGACTTCTAAGACTTTTATAAAACCATGAAACTCTGTTCCATATAGGGAAATAGTATTTCAAACTTTTTTTTTTTTTTATGAGAAATGGGTGCTTTCTAAATGTAACATTTCTTTAAAAATGTTATGAACTTTTAGGGTTCTTTTTCTGAAAATACATTTTGCCATGTTTCCTTAGATTCTGTATATGTTGTGATCTCTCAACCTTCTGTGTTCTCTCTGTGTTTAATTTTGGGATTCACCTGACTTAATCAGTTAATTGGGATTCACAACATAGATTGAGATTCCAGAATCTAACACACCATATTGTACCATGTTGGAGGTTTATCCCATGATTACTCAGTGGACTCTAAATTTGAGGGGGTGGGCAGGGACCCTTTTGAGAGTCTGAGTAAAGCTGTAGTCATTCTCCCTAGAAAGCTGAGTATGCACAAAATGTTACAAAAACTTGAAATGTGCAAAGACACTATGGCCTCAAGATGGCTAGTTTCAGGTACATAATCTACCATTTTTAAAACTGCCTTTGTAGCATTAGTGGGTCATGAAATTGATTTTGAATCGTGAGCAGTGTTTTTAAAAAGTGAAATAGAATAGACCGGGTGATACACAATATGAACATGGCTCATAACCACATGGGTAAATATTATTTTATGGAAAACCTTGTTTCACTCTTGTGTGCACCTATACTGGTTGCAGTATAAATGTATTGCTTACAGTGGGCCACTGTAAAAAAATGGAGAACATTAATATAAACCCACAGATGACACACTTTGTGCTTCTCGCATATTCCATACAGCAATCCTGACACCTGACTTTCTAATTTGTAGGACAGCCACTCACCTGCGTTTATGCCACTAGTGGCTGGCCAGTTCGTGGCTACCTTGCACCTCGGCTTGATGCCTGCTGCCCTGATCTGTTGCCCGTGTGTGAGAATATGGTCACTGAGGCAGAATTTAAATGTACTCAACACATTTGTCTCTTCAATTTTTACTTTATTTGGAGATTCAGTTATATTTGTTAATTGAGGTGAAATTTTTAACAGTTAAAATGGTACCATTGGCTTTGAGTGGGTATAGTTTCAGAAGTTACAATGTAATTTAATTGATATCAAACTGACCCTCTTTTAACTCAATTTTCCCATCACAAAAATTGCAGTGTAAATATATCAAAAGAAAATCTGGCAACTTTTTTCCTTAATCTTTTTATTCAGTTGTATCATCTGTAGTTACAGTTACCTCTAATTATAATGATGGTGGTGATATTAAAGTAATTTTATCATTCCTCAAGTGCCTATTGTGTGCTAACCACTCATAAAGAATTTTACATGTATTATCATTTAACCCTTGCAACAATATTATTGGCATTATCCTGATTTTACAGATGAGGAGACAGGCTTCTCGAAACAGAGTAGGTGACTTGCCCAAGGTCGAGTAGCTAGTAAGGGACAGAAGTTGGATTTGAAATGAGGTTCCTCCGCCTCTGAAGTCTGTCGTCTATTTTAACCATTCCCTGGATTTTCTTAGATTCTGTGCATTTAAAGACTATTTTCTACTTTCGTAATTGGATTTTAATGTCATCTTCATACTTATCCATAATATTGTGCTCAGCCTTGTTAAGTTCGCCATGAGTAAGAGGATATGGCTGCACATTGGCTTTATGTAATAAAAGAAATCAATTGATTTTGTTCTTCTTTTACTTCATTGCAGACGATCTGTCAAAAAACACCTAAGGATTCTCCAAAGTACGAAGTCTGCAAAAGGGCCTTAAAGGAAGTAAGCAAGGTAACTTGAGCAGCGGACACTGAACCATTCCGATAGCTCGGAAGACAGTGTATCTGGGTTTGATGCTGAAAATATGTCAAGTCTCACAGCCATTTGCACAGCGTTCTTTAGGTAGCTGAAAAACAAAATGATGTTTGCCATATTCAAACGAAATGAGGGTTTTTCTGTTTCAGACAGTCTTGTTTTCAAGGGACTGGAGATATCTCATTTTTGGTGTCTGAAAAGCTGTGTATTCATTTTCTCATTAAACAGATATTTATTATCTACTACTGAAAATACTGAAAATATTATCTGTACCTGAAAATACAGTGACAAAGAAGACATTTGTGGTTACTTGCCTGACACAGAATGTGTCATGTAAAGGGGAAGGCAGACACTGAATAAGAATTACAGTACAGGATGGTGAGTGACAGGATAGGGAAAGACATGGTAATGTTTAATCCAAAACCTAGAGCAGGAGTAGCTCTGAGCCAGGACCTGGGGCAAAGAGGGTCTTGGATGTGTGTAGAGACCCGAAGGCGTGAACGTGTCTAGAGGATTCGAAGAATTAGAACGTTCTCCACGTGACTGCAGAGCCAAGTTCTAGGAGAGAGAACTGGGGGCCACGTTGGGAGTTGTGGACCTTATCTTAAGAGGCAGAAGCTGTGAATTCTTGGGTTGTAAAGGTGGCGGTGGCTGGACCAGTGATGAGGCTTTATACTTGATTAGCTAGAGATGACAGTGGCCTCTACCGATGGGACAGTAACAGGGAGAGAAGCAAACTTATAATATGTGGAAGTAGGCATGGAGATGGATTGGGTGAACGTATTTGGGGTCAGAAGTCAAGGAATATAGTCTCTGGCTTGGGGAACTAGTTGGATACTCTCAAATATCTCTACAACAAATACAGGGAAAAGCTGATGAGTTCCATTCTGGATGTATTACAATTGGGATTGCCAAAGAATATCGAAGTTGGCTGAATAAACAGGTCAGGAGCTCAGTGGAGAGGTGGGAATTGGAGACATGGATTTGGGATTCATCAGCATGTGGATGACCTTTGACGCTGTGAGAGTGGAGGGGATCACCCAGGAACAATGTGTAGCTAAGAAGAGTAGCGAACCTGAAACACAACCATGAAGAACACCAACATTCGTCTTGTTTAGGAAAAGGAACCAGCAGGTAATTTGATAGAAGGAAGGGTATACATACTGGGTGCTCCTGAGAGATCAAGTGAGATAATTAGGATGCATTCGTTGGGTTTATTCAGGTAGGTTGTATACTTGCCATGGTCGCTGTGGAAACCGGAGTGTGTGAGGAATGAGTGGGAGGTAGGACTTTGTAGCCAGACAGCAAGCGTCTCTACTGGTTTGACAAGGGACTGTGAGTAGAAAGAGAGAGCTGCAGTTGAAAAGAACGTGAGGAAGGGTCTTCTTTTGTTTAAAGGTGAGAAGAATGTGGGTATGGTTAAGTGCTGATAGGAGTATCTGCAAGAAGGTATGGGCACGAGAGGATGCTGCATGAGGTAGGCGCAGGGGAGCAGAGATAGCCAAGGTATCAGCAGCTTCCTGAACATCTCGCGGCCGTGTGCCGCTTTGAACTGGCTGCGTCTTCGTACCACTCAACTGTGAAGCACCATTTCTTTTAATCAACTTTAAGTTAACTGTATTTTATGTATCCTCATCCTTGCCAATAATAACTACAAAATCATGGGTTTTACAAGCTAGCTGTTTATTTTTCTAATGTAATTTTTATATTAAAAGTAAGTTTATCTGTGTCCTGATCTGTTTGGGCTGATATAACAAAATGCCACATACTGAATGGCTTATGATGAACGGAAATTTATTTCTCACATTTCTGGAGGCTGAAAAGTTCAAGATCAGAGTGTCAGCATGGCTGGGCAAGGGTCCTCTTCTGGGTTGCAGACTTCTCAGTGTAGTCTCACATGGTAAAATGGGTGGGGAGCTCCAGAGCCTCTTATAATGCACCAATCCCATCCAGGAGGGCTCCACCCTCATGACTTTCAAGCACCTCCCAAAGAGCTCACTTCTAATACCATCATCTTTGAAGTTTAGGATTTTAATAAAATTCAAAGTACTTAATAGGGGTCTCCAACATTCAAACCATAGCAATCTGTCAACCACTAAAATTCATCTCTTGCCCCATTGGTGATCTGCACACCCCACTTTGGGAAACACCAAGTGAAGAAACAGTTTGACAGGTGTGAAGTTAGCTAAGGTACTACCACCAGTGGGTCTCTCCTCCAGGACCACACATCTGTAGAGGAGTGGGGAAGAGGAGGATCTTTACAAAAAGCTACTAGAGAAGCTCTAGCCTTGGAGATGCAAGAGATTTTGTCAAATTTTATTTAGTTGGTCCTGAGAAGTTGAAAAAGAATTCACACCCAAGAGAAGAGGAAGGTAACTAATTGGTTATTGAATTGAACTAGGAATGATATTTTTTCAAGAATTTGGCATCCCAGTTACAGTAGACTACTATATCCCTTCAGGCATCTCTTGTTCACTTGACTTGACACTTGTACTTTTAGGAAAGGCTGGCAGAAAAATGTGGTGGCCCGGTGAATTGCCTTGCTTTGATACTGTCGGTATATCGTAGTCTCTCTGAAGACGTGCTATGCCAATGACGTGTCTTCTCTATAGGGAAGCATGTCTTTCTCTTTGGAGCACAAGTTATGAGCATCAGAATCATTCCCTTGGTTTTTCTAGTGTTACGTGGGAACTGAAATCATTCATGTAGCCAGCTCAGAAATTCATCTTCTTTTTCATTTGTGAAGGTTACTGATGGGGTTTAGATCTGGGGAAAACAATATCAATATTTTCAATAGAAAGTTGTGGATGTAAAGCCTTTATGCAGAATTTTGCTTGCTAGTGTTACGTGAAATGAAAGAAATTGGGAGTTCTTGATATTTATTGAGGAGAGTGAAACTGAGTATGTCAAGGTCCAAGTTTTTAGAACTTCACCTAAGTCTCTGAGCAAGTCTCTCTTGATAGTATCCATTCATAGAAAAAAATGAGTAATACCTTCTTTGGTACTTAAATGATAATGAAATTTATTTGCATAGTGCGAGTAATAAATACATCAGTTTAATTGCTCAAACCCATTGTTGAAATGACTATTACAGCTTACTGAATTTGGGGCCTCAGACAGACTTATTGATCTAGTCAAGCAACCTAAAGCAAGAAAGATGTTCCTATCAAATGAAAAATGCGTTTACTTCCTGATTTGCTGTTCACATGGTGGAGCTGGGGGCAGGGTGCTTGCCAAGTAATCTGCTAAAAGTTTAGCTTGTGCTAAGAGGTGTCTGGTGTTTAAGGAGTGGTGGTCAGGAGATGGTTTGTTATGTCAGTGAAATCATTCCTGCTGCAGTCTTCTGTTTACTTTCCCGTGGAAAAAGAATAACTACTTCAACTGTCACCTCATAAAAATTCTACTTATATTTGTAGGTAGTATTAAGTTATTAAGTTTTTTCTCCTATTAGCAAAATAACCAAGTCTCTTAATCTTTTCTTGTAATTTATTGCTTCAGACATTTGAAATATGTATGTGTGTGTGTGTGTGTGTGTGTGTGTGTGTGTGTACAAACATGGAAAGATCTCTAAGCTCTATTGTTAAGTGAGGAACATTAACTTATAGAACAATACAGATAGTGTAATGACACCTTGATAATAAAGCGTGTTTATATACATGTGTATTTTATTGTTATATAGAAATACTCCCAGAATCACACCAAACTTTCCACTGTGATTATCTATGGTAAAGGGAGAGAAATGTGGAAGGGAAGAATTCATAAGTTTTCAGTTTTTCATTCATAAGCACTGCTCTGTAAGAATTCATTTAAGGTTTACAAAGGTATTTTTTAGAATAAAGTAATAAGTGGTACATTACAGAAAATTTGGGAAATTTAAGTAAGAGACAAAAAATAAAATTTATCAGTAATTTTATCAAAGATAATGACTGTGTCATTCTACTGCATATTCTTCCAACTGGGTTTCTATTCCAATACTAGTGTATAGGTGTAAATGTACACTTAAAAATGGATTTGTTTGGTGCCCATTTTATTTACTACTTTAAATGGTGCTGCATGGAACATTGTCTTACATAAATGATTGTGTTCATGTGATTATTTCTAAAGATAAATTTCCAGAAGTGGGTTTATTGAAACAAAAATATGGGTATGTTTTAAAAGCCCCTAAGTGCCTTCAAGAAAGGTTATTCCCATGTTTCTGAGTACCAGAACTTTTTTTGTCTATCTTACTGCATACTTTCCAGAATTGAATATTTTAATTGTGAGTTCAATAGATTGAAAATACTTTGTTTTTAATTTACATTTTTTATTAGAGGGATTGTTTTTATTTTTTTTGAATAAACTTGGCCTAAAACAAAAAAACTCAGCAAGTTAAATTTAATAATGTTTTGACAAATGATGAGGGAAGGCACAGCTTTAATATACTAAGGCTGATTTTAATAAAAACAAAAACAGCAGTGTACACATACCCAAGTGAGGGCTTGTCCCTGCAAAATAGTCATTAAAACTCCACTGATGATAACTTAAGACATTTTAGTAACTTTCTTGTTTTTAGTATGCCTTCTGAAGCACATTCTTCTAAAGTGGTGGCATGACTTCATCTTTTGCCGGTGGAGTTGATATTTGACAGTTGAGGAAATAAGATGATACTTCAAACTTAATGCCATTTTTTCCCTTTCATTTCAAACTGAATAACTGTAAATGAATTGTTCCTTTTTCTTTCTGTTTTTTAAATAAGGACTTATAAATTGTCTCCAAAATCAGTTTGTTTACACAGAAACATTGCTCAATGAGACCTGAAAGACAAGAAGGAGGGATTATAAATCTGGATGAGAAGGAGCCCATTGGGCAGAGTGGGGCGAAGGGTGTTGAGGCAGAGGGAAGCACAGGTATGAAAGTACAGAGGCAAGATGGAGTGTGGTGCTTTGGCCAGAAATTTGGTGGAACTGAGGCCAATATAAGAATAGTGACAGGTTAGGGATCAGTAAATAGGTGCCAGATCACAGTCTTGCTAAAACTTATTTCTGAAAGATTTGGGGAGCCTTTTAAGCATTTTAAGCCAAGGAATCTCATCAGATTTGAACTTAGAATGATTCGCAACATTATTTTGGGGGATACATAAAGGTAGGGCAGAAGTGATGGCAGAGGATTAGGAAGTCAGTAATCCAGGGGAGAAGGGGTTTGAGCCTGAGTTGAGGGGTCAGGGCAAATGGAGGACTGTGGACAGCAGGACAGCAACATTTAGGAGACCTTGTGACTGTCTGGATGTGGAAGACAAAGGAGAGAGAGGCTTCTGAGGGTGGAGAGGGCCAGGCCTTTTGGCTTGAGGAAGCAGGTGATGCTGAGGTTGGCCCGGAGCTAGTAACCTAGGGCCAAGGGGCGGGGGTCAGCAGATGATGCTCAGGTTAAGTCATTCTCATTCTGAGTTGGAGATGCTTGTGGGACATTCAAGGAGAGGTGTTACCTAGGTACTTAGATGTAGAGCCTGGGGCATACATCTGGGAGCATAGCTTTGGCAACTACAAACATATTCCTCAAGAGCAATCATATAAATGTTCTGAGAAAGGGCGGCCTGATTGGAGTTCACTCTGAGATGTTTTACTCCTTTCAGGACATTGCAGGTGCTGTTTGCTCCTAACCCCAGCTAGGAAAATTTCGGCTCCTTGGTTTGATCAGGCATATAACCATCAGTCTGTGCATCAGTGCATCAGCGAACTCCTCAGACCATTCAGACTCAAAGATACACTGTAATTGAAGATGATGTACCCTCCAAATCTAGAAATCTGTTAAGCAATTGGAAATCAGTTAAGTGTCCATCAGTAGGGGATTGAATAAATACTTCGTGGAAAGCCCATATGATCATAGCATAAATTGTATCATATCATTTCCCTGCTGAAACCTGCTGGTGGCTTCTCTTTGCACTGAGAATACAAAACAGATGCCTTAAGAACTTGCATGCTTTGACCCTGGCCTGTCTCTCTAGCTCCGTTCTGTGCTAGCTCCCTTGTGTGGCATCTTTTACTTTCTCAAGTACACCAGCACATTCCCAGTTAGGTCCTTTGTTTGCGGTGTTTGCTTTGCCTGGACCACTGCTGTCCCCATATGCAGAGTCTAATTCCCTCTTTTGGCTTTCAGCTTAAATGGTCTCTCAAAAAAAACCCTCGACTGCCTCCCCACTTTCCCCTCCCTCCACCACCCTGTCTTTCTCCTTTAAGATCTCAGCTTGTAATTATTGGATCTGGTCTCTGAGCTTCCTTGAGGATAGGGATTGTGTATCTCTTGTTGAGCATTGTAACCCTAGCACCTGACACATACCAAGCACTAAATAAACTTTCTTTTCAGAAATGTTATAAGGGGAAATATTAGTTAAGTGAAAAAAAATCAAGTTACAAAGAAGCATAGAATTAATCATTTACAAAAATAAAAGAAATGTTTACACATATATGTGTGTGTTTATATGTTCATAGAAGCATAGAAAAAAAGAGATAGTGTATAATCCAGCCTGTTTCCAATTACCAGTGGGATTAGGTCAGAACTTTTTATGGCTCATTTTATTTACTTATGTATTATCAGGTTTTTTGTTTTGTTATGTTTTTACAGTGGACATATATTACTGACTTAATGAAGCAGAAATGCTAAAAATAAATCCAATTAGAATTCCCAGCTTTTATTTTTAACCATCAAATTTGTCTTTATGGCCAATGACCCTTGATATAGACATTTTTACAGATCTTTTTTCAATTAATAAAAAATTAGACATACAGAGTTTGCTCTGCTTTACAGCCAAAGAACTAATTATGTATTAGGTTCAGTGTAAAGGAGAAACTCCTGTTTTTGTCTCCTCTGCTCTTAATACTCTACTCACAGAGAATACTTCATTTCTGACACTCTGGTCATCACAAATGTGGTGGAGGGTGTTCCCCACACCAAAGCCGTTTTGCTACACCATCTGGTGTCTTAGAATTTGGTTCAATTCTGAATCTACCAGTCCCACAGAACTCCCCCCCTTCATCTCTGTTGCCAATCACAAGTCCAGGTTGTCACTGTGCTTCTGATGAGCTGGCTATAAATCAGAGGTTCCTGTGGCCCCCTCATTGGGTTCAATTAATTTTCTAGAGCAGCCTTCAGAACTCAGGAAACCAGTTTACTCACTAGTTTATGGGTCCATTCCAAAGGATACTAAAGGATATGAGTGAATGGTCAGATTACTAGGTAGGCTGAGGCCCAGAGGGGTCCTGACCACAGAAGCTCTGTCCCTGTGGAGTGTGGGTGTCACCCTCTCAGCATGTGATTGTGTTCTTGTTCACACAAGAAGCTCTAGGAGCTCCCTAGTTCAGGGATTTGTATAAAGGCTTCATTACTTAGGCATGATTGATTAAATAATTGGCCATCAGTTACCAAGTTCATCTTCAGCCCCTTTCCCCTCTGCAGAGTTTGAGGGTGGGACTGGAAGTTCCAACCTTCTCTCCAATCACTTGGTTCATTCCTTTGGCAATTGGCCCCCATCCTTAGGGCTTTCCAAAAGTTACTTCATTACCACTGTAACCTCAGGTGTGTTTGAAAGGGGCTGGTATAAAAAGACAACGATTCACCTATTTCACTTTTATCACTCGAGCTATTTCAAGAACTAGGAACAAAAGTAGATATCATAAGTAAAGATGCCCCTATGGCTTTTAAATACAATATTATAAGGCATTTAGGAGCTGCCTCCCAGGACCAAATATGTGTTTCTTATTATAAATCACAATACCACAGACTCTCATCAAAAGACTTTGAATGCATTCAGTTTGTTGATAACTCAGTAGTTCTGACTGAACTGAATTCCCATTAGTTCGGCATTCCTTGAAGACTCACTGACCGTTAGGTTCCAACTGAAGGCTTCCTTCTTTCAATGTCCTGTTACTGGTCTCATGCTTTGCACTTAGCTTTCTGCCTAGAATTTGCCTTTCAGGTTGGTTAGTCGGCCTCCAGCTGCTTTGATGTGGAAGTGGGGAGAGAAGTGCAGCTTGCGCTGAGGTTGGGTGGGGTTCCCATGGGTGATACTGAGGGGTGGGTGGACCAGAAGAAAGGACGGAGACCCCGACAGTGTGGGGAACCTGGTGAGCACGTGCGGAGGGCGTGGTGTGGACAAGAGCACACAGAGGATGTTTCCCTGAGAACTTTCAGGACGTTTTGAAATCTCTGTCTTCACATCCTAATGACACCACTTCTAACTGGGTACAATGTCTTTACTGTGTCAAACTGAGTTCTTCAACTGTCAGAAATGAGTTTTCTTTCCTGTGAGAGATCTACATTTGAAAGTGAGGTTTCTCCCTTCAACATCTTACCTGTCTTTATTATTATTCTGTATTCTCAGTTGGTTCGACTGTGCAACGAAGGAGCTCGGAAGATGGAAAGGACTGAAATGATGTACACGATTAACTCCCAGCTGGAATTTAAAATTAAGGTATTCCCTGCATCTTCATAAACAGTTTTATTACTGCTCTTACTTAAATCTTACATAAATACAGAGAGATAGTTGAGGGCAGCAAGGTGGATAGGAATTTGCTTTTCAAAGAAGGGCCATAAATTGTTCAGAGATACGCCAAGGAGGCAGCAGGTGCTCTGGGCAATTCTGCTCTTGCTTACAGTCAACCAATAAAGTTATTGTTTGCCAGGCCAGTAAGTTACGTATTATCTCATTAGCGCTTTCCCCCCAGGAAGACACCAGCTTTCGGGGAAATGGTAATTCAAAATAATAGGACTTTAGAACTTTTGGAAAGCATTCTCAGTGTCCTGCAAAACAGTGGTATCCCATGAACTGGACCAGGGTGGTCTTCTAAGTTAAATAACTCCTTTCCCAGTTTGCAGAAAAAGATTGTTCGTGGATTGTTCTTTTCATACTTGTTTTTCTCCCCCATAATTCGTTTCTCACTGCCTGTGACTGCTTGTCCGATACTGCTCGGAAGTGGATGCCAAGATGAACCAAAAAGAAAGTGACAGTTAATGGCAAATCTAGGCCATGGCCAGTCCTTTTTTGACTCACAACTGAGTGCTTAATGGATGTGAGTACTCACGATTGTGATTCAATTTTGTTTTAGTGCCCATAAATTTGATTAAGCAACTTAAAGCAACTGGTCACATTTTTTCATGGAAGTGTTCCTCATCCATGCAGTGGAATTAGAGTGATCAGCATTTTATGGCATTATTCAGAGAGCAGATTCTCTGCCATGTCATACAGCTTGCCGACCACTAATATATAGCTGCACACTTTTATTTTTTAAATGAGAAAAATAAAGCCCAGGGAGTAATTGTTAGGGAGTCACTGGACTAATGCGTAGTAGAATCAGGCCTAGAGCCCATGCGTCTTGACTTGCAGTGAGCTTCTGCTGTAACACCCTGATTGTAGTCGTTTAGATGCAGAAACACAATCCATAATTCTTTGAACAGATGATAAGTATTTGCTAAAAACAACACAAACACACTCATACACTTTAAAGAGTTACAACGTCTTCACACAGAAATTTACAGCAATTTCAGAACCCATCTTTTCCCCTATCTCTCAAAAAAATCTTGTCTTTCTCTGTAATTTGTTTTAAATACTTTAGAAAATATATCTGGACATAAGAAGTTTTTTTTATCCCCTCCTTTTTAGAGATGATAAATCCCTTTCCTAACTTTTTTTCTTTTTTCTTTTTTGCTGACAATCAGTTGGTTTAATATATCTTTAAGCTCTATTTCTTCATAACCCAAAATTAATTTGTAATTGAAAAAATGCTTTCCCCAGGGGTCTTTAAAAGTAAGTGATTCACATCAGTTGAGTTCATGAGTTTTGTGTTGTTTTGTTTTCTTTTGGTTCAATGATTAAATATTTGCAGGTTTAACAGAAGATATTCTCTGTCTAGATTTTTAATGAAGCCCTTAATTTAGACCACTTAGAAATACTAATACAATCTAGGGCCTAATTTCCATAGCACCTTATGGATAATCATGGACAACTTTATTTAGTTATTTTAAAGGTGAAAAGATAGATGTTCGAAAAAGTTAAGTAATTTGTTGAAGCACATGAATTCTTTCAACAAATTTCATGAGTACCTTCTTTGTGAAAGACAGTGGGAAAACAAAAACATGATCTCTGCCTTTGGGAGCTTACAGTCTCGCAGAAGAAGACAGAAATATGAAGGAGGCAGCAAGTCTACAGCTGTCATGGTAGATGGAAGACTGGAGAACACTGGCAGTGGAAAGGGGGTGTCAGCTCTAAGAGTGAGGATTAGAAGTGTGGGGAGCTTGTAGCCCTCAGGCAAGTCTTCATACTAGAGGTATGTTTCAGCTGAATCTTTAAAGGTGAGTTAGGAAGGGTCTTCTAGGAGTGAAGAGCAAGAACAAATGCACAAGGGCATGGTTTCAGCTGCTGTAGGCCAGGAATTATGCATAGCCACTGTGGATATGCAGGAGTTGGAAGGGAAGTAAGGCAGAGCTGGAGCAGTAAGGGTTGCTCCTGTGAAGAGCCTTGTGTGCCCAGAGGAGCAGCTGAGCAGGGTCATTTGGGGGCCACTGAAAAGTTCTAAGTAGGGAAGCAACACCATCATATGTGCATTTAGTAAAGATGACTTTAGCAACATGGGACAGGCCTTTCCGACCTACTCCAGATTCAAAAGTTATTAAAAGAAGGTGTTGATAAATTCATCTATATGAAAATTTTAAAAAATTTCTCTATAGAGGAAAAAATACAAGGCATAAAAAAGTGAAAAGGGAAACAGCAAACTGGAAAAAAACATCTGCTGCTCACATATAAAGGGTTAATATCCCTGACATATATAAACTCTAAAGTGATAAGAAAAAGGTAAGGAAAAAACTCATTAGAAATTGTAAATCAGAAACCTGCTTCAGAAGGGGAAATAAAAATATTAGACACTTGAAAACATGCTATCCTTCATTCAGAAGAAAATAGCTAACTGAAATTAAGATAATGTATTTCCCATCTTAGATTTATAAGTAATTCAGAAGTTTGTTAGCACATTTTGTCAGTGAGATTGTGGGGGAAGGCACTTTCATATGTTGTTGGTAGGAAAGATTGTTATAATCCCAATGGTGAGCAGTTTGGCAATAACTATCAAAATTGTAAATGCGAGTTACTATGACTCAGCAATTTTACCTTTAAGAATTTGTCCTTTAGATATGTTCATGAGGTGTCGAATAACACATACACACACACATACACATATAACATATATATAGAGTTATTGATATGACATTGTTTATAATTGCAAAAGATTAGAAACAACCTCAATATCTATCAGTAGGGGGACTGATTAAGTAAATTATAGTACACCCAAATAATATAATACCATGCAGTTTAAAAAAAAGAGGGAGAATTTTAGATACCAATGTGGAAAGGTTTCTCATTTCTTCTTATTAAGTAAAAAAAAGATGTAAAGCAGAAGGAAAAAAAGAATATAAAATTTGCTCATTGTAAGAAATCTCTGTAAAGTTACAGAAAAAACTAACAGTTCTAATTACCTTCTGGGGGGTAGTGGTCATTGGGTAGGAGCTGTAGATGGGGAACAGAGTGGGAAGGAGATTTTCACTTAGGACTTTTTCACAGTTCTTGCCCTTTTTTAATACTGCCATCCCCACTCCACACATTTTTTAATACTGTCCCCCCCACTCCCCACAAACAACAAATTCAATTAATTATTTTTTTAAAAACGTATTAAGGCAGCAATGTGGAGGATGAGGTGGGAATGCAGGAAGACTGGATATGAGAAACCATATGGGAGGCTGGCAGCAGAGTGCAGAGACAGGACGGACCCCCAGAGGAGGGCAGGAGGTGGCGCCTCCGAAGTCTCATCTGGGTGCCTGGGTGGAGAGTCACACCCTCCTCTTAGATAATGGATCCATGAGGAGGAACACTTGAGAAAGGTAGCGAGTTCTGTGTCGGCCATATTTGGGTCACAGCTTCTACTACTGTGAGAATATTTGCTGAGTATGTACTCCATGTCATCTTCACATAGTTTCATTTAATTCTCATAAGAACACCATGAAGTATCCCTTTATGGTTCTCATTTTATAGTTGAGGAATCTGGAGGAACCAAGAAGCAGGGAAGCCTGGATTCAGGCCTGCTGCTGACTCCAGAGTCCACATTCTCAACAAGGACTGTACAATAATGCTGGTTCTTTTCTAATTTGAAGGGAAAAAGAAAGCTTATAGATGTGTATGTTTTTACGTATGTTTTTCATTTTTAAATCTGTACATTTCTCAAAGAGTGTTATGTGCTACATAGTAGTAATGTGAGAGGGGTAGAAAGAATCCACTGGCTTGGCATTTAGGAAGCCAGTGTAAGTTAAGAGCGTGGATGCTGGAGGCGGCTGGCCTGACTTCTAGAGAGGCTCCACCACCTACTAGCTCTATGACCTTGGGCATTACTTAACTTTATGTCTTAGTTTTCTGAACTGTAAAATACTTTCTTACACTTAACATGGAACGGATATTATCAGACAATTAATTATTAGACTGATAATAGTACTTTCCCTCCTGGAGTTACTGTGAAGATTAAATTAATTAATAGTTGTAAAGGACGTGGAACAGACCTGATTCATGGTAGGCAAATAATAAATACCATTCAGATGCTTGGTTTCATAGGCCTGGTGGGCATTTACAAAATGTTAAAGAGTGAATGATATGTGAAACCATTTAAACAAATTGGACTTTTCATCCAAGAAGCTTGGCAGGAGGAAGGGAAGGGAGGGTTATAGAGAAAAAGTCAGTCCCCAAGCTAAGATTAGAGACATAACCTGTGCCTCAAATCCAGTCGTTTTTTTCCCACTAGGCCACAGCTTTCTCTAAAGGTTGTCTCCACAGAGCCTTATAATGGAAAATTTGACCTTATTAATAAGCACATGGAGAAGTTGAGGGTTCTCAGGCTGTGCCATGAACCCTAAATGAAATGTGATTGAGTGGGGTGTGTTGGTCACTGTATTATATGGTAGCTGAGTCTGCTCATTGGTGTTTGGAGGACTTGCTAATAGAAGTTCCTGATGTTCCTGATGTGATAGACAAAATGAAGAGCTCTAAGGTGTTAAAAAAGTCTTTGCACTGTAGAAGACACTTAGGTGTTTTCTCAAAAAGTTAAACATAGAATTACCAATTAGCAGCAATTCCTTTCCTAGGTATATTCCCAAGAGAACTGAAAACAGTTGTTCAAATAAAAACTTGTATGTGAATTTTCATGGTGTCATTCATCATAACCAAAAAAGTGGAAACAACCCACATGTTCATAAACAAAATTGGTGAATTAACAAAATGTGGTATATCCATAGGATGAAATAGTGTTTCATTCAGCCACAAAAAGAAATGACATTCTGATAAATGCTACAACATGGATGAACCTCAGACTTAAAGGTCGCATCGCATATTGTATAATTCCATGTACATAAACTGTCCAGAGTCAGCAAACTCTCCAAGTTAGAAAGTAGATTAGTGGTTCCTATGGCCTAGGCAGAGGGCAGAGTGGAGAGTGACTTCTTAATGCCTTGGAGTTCCTTTTTAGGGAATGAAAATGTTCCAGTATTATATAGTGAGGATCATTGTACAACATTGTCAGTGGAGCAAAAGTCACTAAATAATCTTTAAAGTGAATAAATTATTAATTTTATCTCAATTTTTGAAAAAATTGCTCTTCAGACAAAAATTTTCCATGTCTTCATGGCCCATAAGACTAAATTTTGTTCCAAGGCTTGTTTTGTAGGATATTAGGTAACACAAAAAAGAATGACAAGACTTTTTTCCATAAGAATTATTTCTGTATTTTTAAGGATATATTTTTGTTCATGAATTTCTCTTCTTGTTTTGCATTCATGCCTGTATTCTAGTCTTAGAGCTTCTTAACTAGGAGAATTCATCTAGTCCCACTTTGGCGTGTTCTGAGTCTTTTCTTTTGGTCTTGTTGATCATTTCTTCTTAAAAAAGAAAACTATCCAAATGAGCTTAATCTTCTAACAATAAATTCTGAAACAAAATCTATAATACCAGATTTTTGTTTTCAAAAGAAGCATTGACATATTTTTTCATATTTGGCATTGTCAATTTATGTTCATTAGAAATTTATTTTTGCCCAGTGGAGTTGAGGAATCCATAAAAATCCAACTATTTTAAAAACAACAATGCAACTTTAAAAACTTTCCATCCCCTAAACTAAGAACAATCATAGAGTGGCGTGTACACTGGAACTGAACCACAGTATTATCCTTAGGTCATCTTGTAGGATTACACACAACGGCGAGATAGCACTGTGTTCCTAGTAATTACAGCCCTTCCTCAGGACCAATCCTGACACACAGTTCTTTGTGGTGACTTCTTGTGTGTTTCTGGTGGCGTCCTCCAGGGTTACCTAGGCATCTCTCTGATGATTTTTCAAGTCTCGGCCATCCCTGTTGGATAATCGTCTGGTTTGAGATGTGGTGGGGTTAGAAGAAACGCCATGAACTCCCTTAAATAGCCAGTTTTGAAAGTTTGAGTCAGCCATAATTTCATCTTCCTTTTAAACCTTCGGGAAAATAGTATATCACCGATGAGCAACCTTCCTATAAAAATCCTTTATAAAGTTTAAAAAATACACGAAATCCTTTCTTCACCTTCGTAGTTCCTCCCTAGAGTCCTCGGTTTCCTTTAGCTGTTTTTAATCATTATTCTCTGAGAGGGATGACACGTGGTTATGCCACACTACTGCAGTTATCTTGTGTGTGTCCAAGAACTTTTGCTTCTTTTATGGGTATAGTTTTCTAAATCAGATTTTCGGCAGTAAGCATTTCTGGTAACCTAAAAAAAAAAATAGAGTTCTCTAGGGTAAGGATTGTTCTGTGGTTTTGAGAGTTTTCCAGTTGGAAACTAGCAACCGAATAAAGAAAAAGGAGTATGTAATTCCTTGGATACAGCCTTTTGTATGAGATTAAGATGGATTCTTTTGGAAGAACTTCATTTCCACTGCCTTTAGAAAGTGGCATCGTGCTTTCAGGAGATGAAGTTCCATAAACTTAAGAACAGGTGTTCTCCAGAATATGGCTAACTAGATAATCAATAGACAAAACATGCTTGTAGGGACTTTTTTACTTTTGAATAAAGTCTTTTTAGTTTATAAAGTGAATGCAGACATTTTTATTTGTCTCATGTTGACTACAGTTATCTATGTTTTTCCATATGTTTAGATTCGGATTTGTGACCTTTAAAATAACTACAGTTGATTCCCATAGATGTCATTTTCGGGATCTTCAGTTTTCAGTGATTCCTTATCCATCTTTTTCAGTTGAGAGTTAATGGAGGGGTCATAACTCTTGGTTAACCTGATGACACTTTCTCATTGAGGTTTAGTTGTCGTATAGGCAAGTCCATTTTTATATTGGAAAATAATTGTTCTTTTTCAACTTCCCTTGGAGAATGTACTTCTCTATATTTCACTATTAGATGCTTATCAAATAATGATTGTATAGCATAAAATGTGTCATTTGGATGTGAGCTTTTATTTTACTTTTGCTACTCTTAGAAGGACTTTAATTTGGTTTTAGATACTGAGTTTTTCTCTTTTTGTAGCCTTTTCCTCTAGTCTCCTCTTCCCGATGGTTGGTAAAAAGAGGTGAGCTGATGGCCTATGTCGAAGATACTGTGCTTTTCTCAAAGAGGACATCCAAACAACAAGTCTACTTCTTTCTCTTTAATGACGTGCTCATTATCACCAAGAAGAAGAGGTAAGCCTTTTTGTGGCATTGCTGGCTGACTGCCCATCCAGTATTAAAGCTCTGTTATTCAAACACCTGTTAGAGGTCATTATCTCTTAAAGGCGTGATATGGTAAGTGTAGAGTTTCTGCAGAGAATCGCTGTAGCATCTGTACTTTATCTTCTTTAAATTACCCACAAAGTTAAGACTCAAGTCATTATCCACATCATCATTCAGGCCAACCCCTAAGGAACTTTTACAGTGTGCAAGCCATTGTTCTAAACATTTTACATATTTAGATCATTGAATTCTCATGACATTTTTGGATAGGCAACACTCTCATTATTTCCAATTGCCCTTTTTTTAAAAAAACTTCCGCTATGGAAACTCTGTATAGAACAGATAAAAGTTGCTCTAGCTGAGCTGGGATGCAACTCTCTTGGTCCTTGTAACTTGATTAAAACCTGCTGCTCTTAATGATTGCTAGTCTAAACAAGTTCCCTGTGATTGGGAAAATGTTAGCAATACTCCAGTACTCCCTTCTGGAGGGAATAAAGTAAATGAACTGTTTAGTGGAGTGTTTATTCTGACTTCAGACTTCTGGTCGTGCATTCATGTCCAGCTCTAGGGAAACATCCAGGTAGAATACTGTGCAAGCCTTTGCTCTACAGTATTTTTTCTAATTGTCCCCACCCAAAGCACACACACATGTGAGCACACGTGCACACACACACACACATACACACACACACACTCCCCTCAGCTCTGCCTTTCCCTGGGGAACACTCTGTATTAACTGTACCCTGTATATGTAGGACTGTAAAATATTTTCCTGATGGTCCTACATATATATATCCCATCTTTCCTAGACTATGAACTTGGACAAAAAACATAAATCTGTAGTGTGTTATTTCCACAGATGAAAGCAATAATGGTGGGCTAAATTGCTGGAATTTAATAGGAGTAAAGGTAGTTTATGGGATATAATGTAGACAAGGTGAAGAGAATCAGACACAGGCTCCCAATGAATATATAAAATAAATGCCCAAATTTATCATGAATTATTTGCTTAAATTCTACTTCTGAGTTGCTGACATTTTAGCTTGAAGATTCAAACTACATTGAAACATAGGCTGAGCTTTTCTTCTTGCTCCTTTTAGTCAGATTGTATTATGAATTATTTCAGCTGCTTGGCTGTCTAGCCAAATGAAAACTTTATGGTTTACCCTGAAAAGCCATAATCTGACTTTGGTAGATACATAAAGATGCTATTGATCACTTTTCATACTTAGGAAAATAGAGTTTCCATAACTTCAAGAAGAAATTATTTCTTTTACCTGGGGCAGTTTAAATACTACTAGTAACTATGTAAATGTTATAAATAAAGATGGGAGAGGAATTATAATTTTCATATTTTTATGTTTTGTTGGTTTCCTATGAGATAGCATGTTTCTTTGGCTTTCATGAAATGTTTTGTTTTGGGGAGAGAGTAATTATATATGACTCTTCAAATGCCAGAACTCTTGACTTTTAACATCTTCCAGCTGTTGAAATATTTGTTCTGTCTCAATGGATCAAAAGCTTTAACTGAACTTTTTATTTTAATGATAAAATATACATGGACAGCACCGTGCCAATTTTAAATGTAAATGTACTTTTGATTATGATGTCTTCAGTGACTTGATGAAAACATTAAGGGTATTTAAACAGTATAGTACAGCTTTTAATCTTGAATGCATAGAACTCCCCAGTAATAGACTTTTGAAAGTTAGGAGTAAGGTATATGCTGTTCTACTTAGCCACATACTTTGCCTTCCATGGGAGATTTTGCAATTATATTTAATGTTACCTTCCTAGCTATCCCACATGTATTTGCTCAGGTATATTTGAACTTGTGTTATTAATGAAAGAAAGATCAAGGTGCACAGCTTCAGTGGAGTGGGCAACCTTAGACCTAACTAAACTTTACCAAACCTGGGGTTTTCTTGCCCTCATCAATTAATTCATCACACCTTTAAGGTGTTATTCAGAGAATAGCTTTGGAGGCTTAAGTTGCTTATGACCTGACTATGTGGTGAGGGTGACAAGCAGGCCACAGAGACTTGATAAACAGGCTTGGCTAAAAATGTACAGTATGTGTAGCCATATTTATACTGTAGCTTCAAGGAGGCAATTGCAAATGCTTTGCATGCCAGAGGCAGCAGCAAAAGAGATATAACAGCTTTGAACAGGGCGATAATTTAGGCTTGGCTACAAGATATAGATAAAGGAGAATAACCTGTGCTAGCTCTGTAGGCCTGCTCTCACCACCCACTGCCTAACTCATTCCAGGGTTCACATAAGGGGCTTAGCTGCTGGATCTCTAGTGGTTTTCCACTTCTTCAGCAAGCCTCCCTGGCTACTGGGAGGACAGTAAGCCTTCCTCCTCTGATCCAGTCTGGCAGATGGTTTATGCTGAGGACATTCTGCAGATGGCTGGGCTGTGTGCCTCTCCGCCTTGTGCGTGGGTATCAATGCTTGTAGAGTGGGTGGTGACCGTGTGGCTGTCTTCCAGGACAGCAGTTTTCACTTTTTTTGAGAATATCAAAGGGAAGTTTTGAGTTTCCATGAGCTCTGGGCTGTTTGTGAGTCACTGTATTAATGTCCCTTCTACCAATTTTCAAAGGAATACATAACCTGTTTGGCTATTTGGGATGAGAAAGTGAATTCTTTGGCCACTGAATGATAGTGTAAATTAATGAGTAATAACTTATTATACTAACCAGTTGGTACCTACTAATAACTTACTTATAATAAATTATCCACTCCCATGTACAGACTGTACCCTATGTATAACCTTAGGGATTAAGTACTATTATCCCCAGTTTTGAAATGTGAAAACTGAATCCAAGCCCTGAATAGTTAAAAACTCCCCAAAGACTTATTCTGTAAGGTAGTTAACTGTCTTTTATTATCTCATTCAGTGCCTTGTATCTGGCTTTGGTCTTCCCTCCCAATTTCTTCGGAAGCTAAAAACAGTTTTTCACTCTCTGTTAGTGTCTTACAGCTGCTGTGGTAAAGTACCACAGATGATGTCCTAAAAACATCAGGAACTTACTGCTTCACAGTTCAAGAGGCAGAAGTCTGAGATCAAGATACTGGCAGGGCCAGGCTCCCTCCGGAGGCTCTAGGCGAGAGTCTGGCCTTGCCTCTCTAGCTCCTGGGCTCCTGGGTCTCTTAGCTGTAGCAGTGTAACTCCCAGCACTCTGTCTTCATAGGGCCTTATTCCCTCCCATGTCTCTGTGTGTCTGGAAATCTCCCTCTCCTTATAAGGACACCAGTTATTGGGCTTAGGGCCTACTCTGCTCCAGAATGATCTCACTCTAATTTGATTACATCTGCAAAGACCTTATTTCCAAATAAGGTCACATGGACGGATACCAGAGGTTAAGCCATCAACAGACTTTTTTGGAGAACAGAATTTGTCCCCCTACATACCCCCCAGTCCATCACCACTACCTCACTTAAACATAATTAATAAATATGCTGTAATGTCTTAAATTGGCTATAGAACACACACTTTTTTTAATCATTGATTGAAGCTATTTTTCATAATTTTGGAATGTCATCATGATTGGGCACCTCCATTTGGAGGCCTCATAGGTTACCTTCATCCAAATCTTTTCCTTCAAGTCTGTTCTTTCTCCAGGGTCTGTAGTAAAAAGCACATCCATCTATCCAGTTGCTCCATGATAGACCTAAAAGACTACGTGATTTCCTATTCCTCACTGCACTCCTGTGTCCAGCCAATCACATCTTCTAAGCTGCCTAGGAAGTGGCTTCTCTTTTCTCACATCTCTTTTGCTCTGTACCAGCCACCTTAAATTCTCTGTAAGACACACCTAACTGGATGTGTGCCACTATCCCATCATCCATTTTACATTCTGCCACCAGAATATGCTTTTTAAAAGACAAATCTACTTGCTCAGCCTTTGCAAACAGTCCTTCCATGGTCTTACCTTGCACTTAGCGTAAATGTCTCACTGAACCACCTTTCTAGCCACAGGACCTTGTGCGTGTTTTTCTGCCTGAGTACTCTCTCTCCTCCGAGTCCCACCCCGCCCGAGACCCTTTCTAGTCTAAGTCCTTTTCATTCTTTAGGTCCAAGGTTAATTGTCACACCCACTGGGATTTTTTATCCAATCCTCTAGAGTGGGTTTGTTTCAACTGCTTTGTGGTCCCATAAAACCCTGAACTTCCTTTGCATACCATTTGTGTTACTCTGTGTCACGTCTGTCTTGTTGACCTTCACGTCCTCGGTGTTTAGCCCAGCGCCTGGCTCGTAATGGTCATTTATGAATATTGGTGAACATGAACCAATCATGTAGGTGGTTAAATACAAATAATTTGAGTGAGTGCATCACTCAGTGGGCAGACTCTCCAATTCCAGCCCCAAGCTAAGATGTTTTTGAATTCTCTTTGCTTTTACAATGATAATGTGCTTTTTATATTCTATTATAGGATACATTCATTTTTAAATAAACATTTTATATCAGTTTTGACAAAGACAAATCTGTAGGTCTACCATGTAGTTTCTCATATCCTTTAGAGCTTTACCTATAAACTTATCCATAAATGCCACCTAACCTCAATTTGAAAAACATTTAGGACTATATTTGCAAAATTGTGCTCTGTAGAGGAAGTGTTCTTTGGCTTGCTTTTATGTTGTACTATGGTGTCAACTAATGTTTTGAGCTGCAAGTGAAAGCGTACTCATATAAAAGGGTGCAAGCGTCATAGATGCTGAAGTATCTATCACACACACACACACAGAAGTCACGTAGGTTTGGAAGCCCTAATTCTCCATCACTCTTAGATCACTTAGGAAGGCTTTTGGCTGTATGTAACAGAATTCCCAAATAACAGTGGCTCAGGCACTAAAGACATTTACCTCTCTCTCCAAACATGAGAGTAAGGGTGGTCAGTGGGGCCAGTGGTCACCAATAACCCAGCGCCTTTCCATCCTTCAGCTACACTATGCTCTGTTCACTGTTTGCCCCTGTGCATGTAGTTTCATGGTTGCGGATGGCTCCTGCAGGTCCACACATCATGGTTTCATTCAAAGGCATAGGAGGGAGGCAAGGGTGAGAAACAGAGGCTGACCAAGTGGCTTTTCTTTTTTATCAGCAAAGGAAAATCTTTTCCAGACAATCCCAAGAAGAGTTTTTGTATCTCATGGGTCAGGCTTGGGTCACAAGACTTGTCATTAGGCAGGCTGGGAAAGCCAGCATATGGCAAAGGGAACAGGAGAGCCATGTTTGTGCTGATTCAGCCATGGTTCATTCCCTGGGGCTGGGCACACACTTGAAGGACAAGAAGTAGGGGAGGCTGGCAGTTGGTTAGTTAATAGACATTTCCACAACCAGGAAACCTCTTTTCCACAGAACACCGATTAATATATGAGTAGTCTGAGAGACAGGCAGAGACCTTTGAAAGAACTAACACCTTGCCTTTAAGATGCATTCGGGGGCCGAGTGTGTTAGTTTCAAAGGAGGCAGAAGAGAAAGATGGCGGCGTGCGAGGTGAGACATAGGCTTCCTCCTAAAACCGCATATAGTACGAAAATATAATTAATACAACTAATCCTGAAAGAGCAACAGGAAAGAGGACTGCGCCAGACTGCATACACCTGGAGAAAAGAGCAGACCTCACAGAATAGGTTAACGTACCAAAGCTGTGGCCTGGCGGGACCCAAGCCCTTCCCCTACCCCAGCTCACCTGTGGGAGGAAGAGAAATGGAGCGGGGAGGGAGTGGAGGCCTGGGACTGCTGAATACCTAACTCCGGAGATTTGCTCTGGGAACACAAACCTACATTTCATGGTGCTTGCATGATATTCTCATGATTACAGGGTTGGAAAGCTAAGACAGGTAAAATTCCCGGAGAGACTGAGATTCCAGCCACTTGTGGAAAGCAGAGATCCATATCTGGCTGCTCTTGGACAAAAGAAAGGCAGGCAGTCTGAGAGACTTCCTAACAAGGAAGCCCTTAGCAAGAGGGCTGCTAAAGGGGCAAGGATTGCACAGAGCTTACTGCTCAGGAGAGAGGACAGGTAGACAAAATTGTCTGGGTGCACTCTGCCCAGCAGGTTGGGAGCTTTGCCATATAGACTCTAATATTTAAGGAGGAAAAAGAAATCTTCCTCCTTAGACAGTCTTCAGGTGCTCCAGCTCCCTGGCTGGCTACACAGCTCCAAGGACCCCCTCCATGATACACAGCCTGCTGTGCCTTTCTTCCAGCCAGCTCCACCTGGCTTGCAAACCAGCAAACCCTACCCTGGCGTTAGCCCAGCCAGTGGGAAAATGTGTCTACAGCAACATCAAACGCAAAGCATAGAGGCTTATACCTGTGTGCTCAGCCCACTGGTTCAAAGGAGGCAGAAATGATTGGAGACTTGGAACCCCCTTTCGTTTGTATGATGTTAATCCTCCAGCTGTATGTGTGGTTCATGTGAGTATCTCTTGGTAGTGCCTTTTCTCCTACCTGTTCAGGTGTGCCCTTCAGCACATTTGGGGCCCCCTGATAGATGGCCCAGGTCTGGGTGTTGGGCATATACCAAAAGAATACAGAAATCTAGTGTAGTCTTGGCATAGAAAATACAATCATGCCCTGCTTTGTTCTTTCCTTCTTCTACCAGTTCTCTGTATACGAATGATGTAGCCATGATGTTTTCAGGTATTCCCTGAAATAATTAGACCAGTAGCAATAATGATACTGACAATGAGAGCCTGTACCAGGGAGAATGTACAGTGTGCCGTTCACTGCATTCAGAGTGTATGTGCAGCATGTATCATTTAGTTATTACAGCAACCTAGTATTATTTCCATTTTCATTTTGCAGCTGAGGACACGGAGGAAGAGAGAATAAAGTCTCTTTTGCAAGGTTTCTCAGCAAAGCCCACGGTGCCAGTCTGTGCCTTTGACCCCAGGACCTTCTGTCTGAACAGTTTCTTTGTGTTATTATTTCTTGACTTAATTTTACTAGAATATTTTCACCTTTTACCCATCCTATAATGTCATTGGGAAAAATAGCCTAGAAACTTACACTTTTTTTTGTTTTCATAAACAACTTTTCTAAAGCAAGTTTTTGTTAAGAGGTGTTTTTATGGTCGTACTTTCTCATAGGAGAAAATGAGAGCTAGTATCAAATTGCATTTGCGAGCTTTCCTCTACCTTTAGCTAATTTAGTGTCAGAGTGTCGGGAAGAGAGTTTCCTTTTCATCACATTTCCTTCCTGCAGACATTTAAGAGAGTAGGTTTCCACTTCCTGATTCTGGTTCCATAAATACTGTGTGTATTGACATAACGTGAACCCCGTGACATGTTAGAAATCCTCAGGGCTTATGAAAAGGATTTTCTGTAATAGAATATGACCAGTTCATTATCATGAGTTCAAGGATTTAAATTAGCATTTGCATTTTCCCAAGCAGTGTGAATGCCCAGTGGCTTAAAGCCCCGCAAACCCCCTGGAAAGGGTCACGGCCTGGTTTGGCCCCATTTTGAGTTTTTCCATTTTGAAGGCTTTCCCATTATAGAAAACTGAAGTCACCTGACATTGCCTCTCTTCCTCTACAGAATAAACTCCTTTCCCGGGAACTTAACTTTAAGACTATCTTGGTTAAAGGAAAGACAGTAAGGCTGTCTGAGTCAAAGCACTTGTATTCTTAGAACATAAAACTTAGTTATTTCTGATCACTGTGGTAACGGGTTCTAATCCAAGATGGTGAGATGAGGTAGGAGAGAAATGAGAGCCCTGTTTCCTTTCTCTTCCTCCTCTTTTTCTCTGGCTGCCCCATATACTCTTGATCCTTCTGACGTGTGGGTAATGTATTGTTTCCTCTAGTCTGTAAGAAGAGCTGACATTGCCATTCACTGCTGAAACCTGAGGCAACCGAGAAGCACAGCATTGAGGTCTGGGGCCAGATGGAGCTGAGCTCAAGTCCTGCTGTGCGACTTGGGGCAAGTTACTCTTAATCTCTCAGAGCCTCAGTATTCTTATTGCAAAATGGGAATAATAATTCAATTCCTCTTCTTCATGGAATTTCTGTGCGAATTAAATGGGCTAATGCATATAAAGCTCTTAACATGGGGAATAGTCCCTGCTAGTTATATTCCTGGTATTGCTTTTCTTTCTCTCTAAAGGTCTTGGCACAAATCAGATTACTGCCCTTCTACTTCTAGAATGTTTACTGTTTTAAAAATGGCTTGAAACTTTTAGCCATTGCTACACATCTGAAGGTTGGGGTGTACTCTAGGTCAGACTTGGATTTATGGCTGGATTTATGGCTTCTGAAATACGGCCTTAGGAATAAATGACATTTAACTCCATGCCTCTCCCTCCCCATCAGAAACCTATGGCAGATGACAGGTGAGTGAGGCATAACTATTGATCTACTTTTATTCTTTTATAAGTTAATGTGAATCTCCTCTACACTTTTGTAGAAGTGATTTTCTTATAACATCCTCACAGCTGGTAGGAGATACTATGACTCTGTGGCTGAGAAAAGTGAATTCAGTATATTTTTCCCCTTAGTTCAAGGAGGTCAGTGGAAGTCAACCTGAATTGATGTGTGGGGGTTACTCTGGTAGTTTGGAGTCACCTTGTTACCAACTTAAGAAACTGCCTGCTTGTTTTTCGGTGCTTGTTTACTTCTGATTATGCCAGGAGGAAAGCTCCAGTGAGGTGCTAACAGCCCCGGGCCCTGCCGTCTCCTCTTTGTCAAGGACCCACGGGTTCAGGGCATCCAGTCAGCATCCGGGGCCCCGGGCTGTGGGATCTGCAGGTCCCTGGTGACTAGTCCTGCTGTGTGTCACTGGCTATCTTTTTTGGTGACAGTGAATCACAACAGATACTTATCTTACCAACCAGTGTGATCTGATCTCCACTATTTGTTATATTCTTGACAATGACATAGGAAGCATGTGATATGTTTGTTAGTCTTCAGAATTATTTTGAGGAACTGAGCAAGTAAAGCTGTTTGAAATCAGCTTCTGGATAAATACCACGCCTTATTTTGCTAGTCTGGGCACTTGCTAAATTACGAATTTCTCAACATTAGATACTTAGCTCTAATTATGCTTAGTCTGCTTGCCTATTTGGAAAGCGCCTCTAGTTACCAAGCTTTTTATCAAAATGTCAGGCAGTTGAAATGCATGATGTTGTCAGGAAAATTTTAAATAATAGCTCACATTTGCTGGTTGTGAGCCAGACATGATGATGAGAACTTTATAGGCAACAATGAACATATTATCTCATTTAATCTTCATACTGATCCAAAGAGATTGGCATTGTTAGCCCCATTTAACGGATGAGAGAACTGAAACACAGGATCGTAACTTACTGAAGATCACAGAGTGAGTGACAGAATTGGCTTTCTAAGTCCAGTCTGTACTCCTGCCTGTTGTTCTCCACTTCATTCCTTTAAAACTGTATATTATTTCATTAAAAAACTTGCTTGTATAATTTAAAACCAAGCTTTAAAATGGAGATCAACTTCAGTCGTGTGACAAAGTGTTTCAACCTCTTCACTTGAAATAAATTTCAGTCTAGTTCAATATTCTCCCATTCCAGAGATGCTTAATTAGAGTGTCTTTATTCAGCCCCACAGCAGGATTTGAGTCCATCTCCGACTGGCCCCAGACATCAATACTGTGCTTCTCAGTATGTCATCTTTATTAGGCACAAGATCAAATGTGTGGCTTTAGAATTCATTTTTTTCAGAAGGAAGAGAAACAAATTGAATTCTGCAGAGGAGGAATTCTCATTCATGTCTTAAAGGGAACTAGGAAGAATCTCCTTTGATGTTACAACACCCCATGGACTCATGTGAATCTGCACCCTGGGAGATGGGCGGAGCCATTGTAAATCCCTGAGAGAAGAACGAGGGTCTAGGAGAGGATCTTGGAGAATGACCCGAAAGGGGGATGACTTAGAAATGTCACAGAGGCCTTAGAAGAGAGAGTTTCAGGAGGCCACAGGTCCTCAACATCATCACATTCTGTAGCTTCTAGAGTAGTGGTGAAATCCAGGTCCTTGGGTTTGGGGGGAGTGTTCGGCAGTGATGCCCTTGGGGAGTGGTGTTGGTGCCGGGGTTCTTGTTCATGAAGCCAAAGAATGAGCTTAGCAAACAGTCAAGGTAGGAAAGCAAGGTACAGGTTTTTCTAAGAAATAAAGTGATAGGACAGAGCTCCCGGCTCACGCCAGGAGGGGACAAGAGAGTCCGATGTGCTGCATTGTCTAGGGGGTTTTATAGACAAAATGAGGATTTTTTTGAGAACATGAAAAGAAGTTCAGGGGTGCAGACCTGCTAAGTGGTGTCTGAACACCCAGAATTAACACAAGGAATTTCTCGCCCCATCTCTCTCTCTGGGATACTGGCCTCTTGGTCTAGGGGCATATCAAAAGGCGGCCTGCCCAGCCCCCAAGACAGCACATAGGCCTGGGCCTTTTAGCATGCTAAAGTGAATCTTACAAATGATTAGCATAATAAAAACATGGGCTACTCTTCTTTGTCTGGGGAACATTAACTGATCTCACTGAAGAATGACCCTAGAGCTTAATGTTTAACAGAGTTTTGGTAGGGGGTTTCCTTGCATGCAGTTGCATTGCTCTGACTGCAAATATTCTGCCTTGCTTTTTCCGGAGGCCCTCTCCCTACTCTGACTACACGCACAGTCCCTGTCTCAGTGTCACCTACATGTGGGCTCATGGTCTGAGAATCCAAACACAGGCAGCTGCTAGCTCAGGAGACATTTGTCTTGGCACCACCAGATTCAAGAAAGCTTTTTTTTTTTCAGGACAGGGAAGCGGTGTGAATGTGTTAAACACAGCCTATGGAAAGAGAGCTGCTGAGTAGGTAAAAAATAAACATCACTATCTTGGTGATGTATGTAGATAATTGTGTTTTGTTTTGGATAATTCTTGATAGCATCTGTTCTTTTAAATTTAACTTAACTCTTTTATTAAAGGAAGAATTGGAGTTGCTGGTTGGGTCCATCTGTTAGGTTTTGGCTATTTAAAGAAAGTTCCAGAGCAAGGCCAAAGTGGGATGTCAGACAACTCACAGTCAGCTATGGGGATGCTGGCCTTCATGATCTAGCCCTTCTTCCCCTTTTCTCCCCAGTCATCCTGTTTGCTTTACACTCCAGGCTCATCTTGGCCAAATAGCCTCTTGCCCATTCCAGGTCCTCTTTATTATGTACTTAAGATGTCAGCTAATAAGGGTTGAGGTGGGAACTCTCCCTAAGGTATTTGCATATTTAAAGCACCTCTTCATGACTCTTAACCTACTCAGAGCTTGGGCCCAAGGAAATATCCTAATTTACAGAGTGAGATTGGAATCCAAATTATTTTATTTTTCATATGCTTCCCCATATGTCCCAATGGTACTTGTTGACTAGCCTATCAATTCCCCACAGATCTGAAATGTCACCTATATCATACACTAAATTCCCAGATGTGTATGGGGTCAATTTGTGAACCACTGTTCTGTTTACTAATCTCTCTGTCAGCTTGTGCCCCAGTCTCAGTACTGTATTGAATTTCTGTAGCTTTATAATATGTTTTTAATATGTCATGAGCTGGTTCACACTCATTCTTTTGCACAGTCTTTCTGACTGTTCTTACATGTTTATTTTTTTGTATGTTGTAGAATCAGCTTGACTGTTCTTCCTCTTTGTCCCCTTCCCAAAAGCCCTGTTTGTACTTTTGTTGGGATTGTGTTATTTAAAGTTATATATTAATTTAGGAAGAATTGATACCACTATAATACCAAACTTACCTATCCATTCAGGCCTTCTGAAGAATTTGAAGGCTATCTCCATTGAGCAGGAACTTGTTAAGTTTAATCCTAAATATTTTATGGGTTTTGTGGCTATTATAAATAAGATGATTTCTTCCACTGTGTTTTCTGAATATCATTCATACGTAGGAAAGCCTTATTTTTGTTTAACCCAACCACTTCACTGAATTCACTCCTGTCTTGTAATATATTTTCAGTCAATGGTGTTATCTGCACATAATCAATTGTTTGTAGGGCAGAAACAATTCTGTTGCCCAGTGGTCACTTCAGATGCACCTGTAGGCATCCCCAGACACCTGGAATGATGACAGTGTTTATAGCTATGCATTTATTAAAAAATTTTTTTTACCTCAAGTTGTGAAATATTTCAAACACACAGAAAATTAGCAAACACTAACATACCTATCATCCAGATTTAACAGAGAGTAACTTTTTTCCATGTTACTGCCAGCTCCTTTTTAAACCAAAAACCTAACATAATACTGCAGATAGATATAAGGTCTTACCATCATAATTTGTCTTCCTCCTCCTTCTTCCTGGAATAACTTCTGTGCTGAAGTTAGTGTCTGTCATCTTATACTTACTACTGCATATGTGTATATGTAATTTTGGTATTTTTTAAACACATGTATGTTGTATGCAATTGTAAAATGTTGTCCTGATTTAAAAGTAATAAATGTGTGCCTATTAGGAAAAATTCCTACCTTCATAGAAATTTGTGGGCTAGAAAGTTAAAAGGGCTCCACACACTAATCTTTTTAAAGAAAGGCACTACTCACAATAAGGTATATCATTTTTCAGCCCATGTTGTTAGGTTGCATAGAGTGGAACCAAACACTGTCTGAGCTGCTTACTAAAAGAATGCCTTCCCTGAGGGAAGAATTGGGGTATGTATTTACCACCATATCCTGTTCTGTACTGACAGTTCTTTATCTTGTTAAAAAAAGAACTGAAAGGAATCTCAACAAAGGTTACTAGGACTTTGAGTGGGCTTCCACAGGGATACCCATTATTATTTACGCCACAGAGCCACAGACCTCTAGAGACTGGATTGCTGCACCTGATAGCAGAGGCTGCTTGCACAAAGCAGACAGCCATGATGAGCAGCTGGTAAACTTGGAGCGCAAATAAGACAATCAGAGGAAGTCTACATATAAACCTCTCCATGCGAGGAAAGGTGGTTTTTCCATTTTCCTTTTTCTGAGCAATTTAACTTCCTAATTACATGATCCAAATTGTTTCAGAGACTATGTAAACCATATGTTTGCTAAATGATGGAGACAAACATAGGAAGGTCTAATTAGCACCAACTTCCCTCAGGAAAGGGGTTTCTTCTCCAGCACAGCTTGGTCTGCTTTGTGCTCATTGGAGGTGGGTGAGTAAGGAGAGGAGGGAAATAGGGTTGCAAATAGCTGCATCTGGCTATAAACTCTCCCCCTTCCTTTTGCTGAAGCACATATTTTAACACAGAGCTACTTTCTGTGTTAAATTCATTAGCATCAGAGAGATAGTAGGTGCGGTTGACATTAGGAGCATGAAGTTCATTCAGTATTTAGCGGAATCAGTGAGGAGAAAATACAATTTTTTTGAACCTTTGCTTTATGAGATTGAGTAAGCATGTGAGCGTGCACGTGGGAGAGAGAGAGTAGGAACACACTGACAAGAGTGAGCTACTCTTCTGTTTTTGTTCCATTGGGTTTGAATAATAACTGTCAAGGATAAATAATCCATTTACTTCACTACTGTTAAATAGAACCAAGCTTTTTAAATATTAAATTCATTAAAAAGAGTAGTGAAGAAGTTGTGAACATTTATTTTGTAATGAGGAAGTATACAGTTCTAGTAAATAATGATATTGGATGGGTTACTATTGCATCAGTTAAAAAAAAAGAAGGCAGCAAACGTGTTTCCTTGTGTCCTGTTTTGGATTCAGAAGTCAAAACAGTGGGAGGAGTTCCCAAATCAGGCCCAGTCAATGACACAGATGTGCAGATCGTGTAGAAGCAGATACCTTGGTGTGAACTCAGTAGCTATGGATAAGGTGGCCATAGCTAATAATCCAAGCTGGACGCTTGAGGACCACGGGCATAAATTGGGTCAAACGGTCACCCTGGCTTTTAACATGCTGTAGTTCTCATCACTTAAGAGAACAATTAAAAAATGTTCTGCAAATTTATCTACTCTGTCTCTAATTAACCTCAAAAGACAAAAACCAGAGCATCGGTAAAACACACTAGCTGATGTTGCTTGTATTCGGGTCAACACTGGGGAAAATATGAACTCTGAAAATGAAGAGGAAATAAAAAAGATTTAACTAGTTTGTCCATCCGAGTTTACAGTAATTTCCTGTGAGCTCTTGGTTCTGAATTCTCATGGGGACTGCCTAACAGGTGAAACCACCTGTTTCCCCTGTGACGCTGAAGGCCTTTAGGGACTTGAGTCATCTCCAATGATGGCTTTATAGCAGATGCATTTCTTTGCCTTTTATTTCTTTGTGAATACAGACAACACCTACACGGTGTCATTGGTCAGGGCATCACCTGAACACGTGTGTGTGGAGCCTTAGGGTGCCTCAGATTTCTCTGTCTGAAGCAGAATCATTTTAAACTGGACATGGGAACCTTGGGCTCACAGGGGATCTTTCACATGTGAGTCGGACCAAAAGAGTAAGGAGGAGGTGTGAGAGAGGATGGTAACAGGGAAGCCCTTGCTTATCTTGGTTTTTTTTTTTCCTCGTTTTTGATGTTGTTGCTCTTGAGATTTCTCTTGCTTTTTAATTTTCTCTTTTTTGGTTCTATCCTGAGTCCTGGGCTATTTTGAATCCATGTCTGAAATGTCTGGACAACATGATAAATTTTTCCTGCTGTGCCAAAAACTGCTTTGTTTCTGGTAAACAAGGACCTTTTAAAAATAAACCTTATTTGTTTGTGAAGCGCATTATTCAGTCTCCTCATTTTATAAAAGTTGTGTGAGCTTTGGTAGACCTCATTTTGATAGGAGAAATATTTTATATATCCTGAGTATGGCGGTGCTGGTCTGTAGGCAGTCTCAGGAGAGCTTTGGAAATGATCTTGCCTTTTGAACTTCCAGTTAATACAGATGATGACCCTAGCAACAAACAGACTTGATTAGAAGGCAGTATTTTGCTTGTATAGTAAACTGACAATGCCACAGTCTTATCCACTGAATTATTGACATGTTTCTTTTCTCTTTTCCTTACAGTGAAGAAAGTTACAATGTCAATGATTATTCTTTAAGAGATCAGCTATTGGTAGAATCTTGTGACAATGAAGAGCTTAATTCTTCTCCAGGGAAGAACAGTTCCACAATGCTTTATTCAAGACAGAGCTCTGCCAGTCACCTCTTTACTCTGACAGTCCTCAGTAACCATGCGAATGAGAAAGTGGAAATGCTGCTAGGGGCTGAGACACAGTAAGTATGTACAGGGAGAAGGTTCCAGAATATCTGGTATCCTTCTTCCCTACCTAATTGCCCTGGGTCTACAGACTCCCTAAAAACAGGGAACAGTAGCTACTATTTATTTTTTGTTGAGAACCTATTATGTGCCCGGAGCTGAGTCTGGGTGCTTTATACAGAAGCTCATCTTTTCCCTGTGATCGTCTCAATGTCTCAAGAGATGGAGGTTGTTACTTTTTTAAAAAATTAAGATACCATTGATATACACTCTTATGAAGGTTTCACAAGAAAAACAATGTGGTTACTACATTCACCCTTATTATTGAGTCCCCCCCATACCCCATTGTAGTCATTGTCCATCAGTGTAGTAAGATGCCACAGAGTCCCTACTTGTCTTCTCTGTGCTACACTGTCTTCTCCGTAACCCCACACATACCATGTGCACTAATCATAATACCCCTCAATCCCCTTCTCTCTCCCTCCCCACCTGCCCTCTCCCACCCCTCCCCTTTGGTAACCACTAGTCCTTTCTTGGAGTCTGTGAGTCTGCTGCTATTTTGTTCCTTCACTTTTGCGTCGTTGTGATACTCCACAAGTGAGGTAAATCTCTGCCTGACTTTCACTGAACATAATACCCTCTAGCTTCATCCATGTTGTTGCAAATGGTAGGATTTGTTTCTTTGTTATGGCTAAATAGTATTCCATGGTGTCTATGTACCACGTTGTCTTTATCCATTCATCTACTGATGGACACTTAGGTTGTTTCCATATCTTGGCTGTTGTAACTAGTGCTGCGATAAACATAGGGGTGCATATGTCTTTTTGAATCTGAGAAGTTGTATTCGTTGGATAAATTCCTAGGAGTGGAATTCCCAGATCAAATGGTATTTCTATTTTTAGTTTTTTGAGGAACCTCCATACTGTTTTCCACAATGGTTGAAGTAGTTTACATTCTCACCAGCAGTGTAGGAGGGTTCCCCTTTCTCCGCATCTTCACCAGAATTTGTTGTTCCTAGTCTTTTTTTATGTTGGCCATTCTAACTGGTGTGAAGTGATATCTCACTGTGGTTTTAATTTGCATTTCCCTGATAATTAGTGATGTGGAGCATCTTTTTATGTGCCTGTTGGCCATCTGAATTTCTTTGGGGAATTGTCTGTTCATATCCTCTGCCCATTTTTTAATAGGGTTATTTGCCTTTTGGGTGTTGAGCCATGTGAGTTCTTTATATATTTTGGATGTTGACCCCTTGTCAGATATGTCATTTCAAAATATATTCTACCATACTGTAGGATGCCTTTTTGTTCTGCTGATCGTGTCCATTGCTGTACAGAAGCCTTTTAGCTTGATTTAGTCCCATTTGTTCATTTTTTATTTTGTTTCCCTTGCCCATGAGATATGTTCATGAAAAAGTTGCTCATGTTTATATGCAAGAGAGTTTTGCCTATGTTTTCTTCTAAGAGTTTTCTGGTTTCATGACTTCTGTTCAGGTCTTTGATCTATTTCAAGTTTACTTTTGTGTATGGGGTTAGACAGTAATCCAGTTTCATTCTCTTGCATGTAGCTGTCCAGTTTTGCCAACACCAGTTGTTAAAGAGGCTGTCATTTTCCCATTGTATGTCCATGGCTCCTTTATCGTATATTAATTGACCATATATGTTTGGGTTTATATCTGGGCTCTCTAGTCTGTTCCACTGGTCTATGGGTCTGTTCTTGTGCCAGTACCAAATTGTCTTGATTACGGTAGCTTTGTAGTAGAGTGTGAAGTTGGGCAGCATAATCCCCCCCAGCTTTATTCTTCCTTCTCAGGATTGCTTTGGCTATTTGGGGTCTTTTGTGGTTCCATATGAATTTTAGAACTATTTGTTCCAGTTCATTGAAGAATGCTGTTGGTATTTTGATAGGGATTGCATTGAATCTGTAGATTGCTTTAGGTATGATGGCCATTTTGACAATATTAATTCTTCCTATCCGTGAGAATGGGATATGTTTTCATTTATTGGTATCTTCTTTAATTTCTCTCATGAGTGTCTTGTAGTTTTCAGAGTGTAGGTCTTTCACTTCCTTGGTTACGTTTATTCCTAGGTATTTTATTCTTTTAGATGCAATTGTGAATTGTTTTCCTGATTTCTCTTTCTGCTAGTTCATCATTAGTGTATAGGAATGCAACAGAGTTCTGTGTATTAATTTTGTATCCTGCAACTTTGCTGAATTCAGATATTTGATCTAGTAGTTTTGGAATGGATTCTTTAGGGTATTTTTATGTACAATATCATGTCACCTGCAAACAGGGACAGTTTAACTTCTTCCTTGCCAATCTGGATGCCTTTTATTTCTTTGTGTTGTCTGATTGCCATGGCTAGGACTTCCAGAGCTATGTTGAATAAAAGTGGGGAGAGTGGGCATCCTTGTCTTGTTCCCGATCTTAAAGGAAAGGCTTTTAGCTTCTCACTGTTAAGTATGATGTTGGCTGTGAGTTTGTCATATATGGCCTTTATTATGTTGAGGTACTTGCCCTCTATGCCCATTTTGTTGAGAGTTTTTATCATGAATGGATGTTGAATTTTTTCGAATGCTTATTCAGTCTCTATGGAGGTGATCATGTGGTTTTTGTCCTTCTTTTTGTTGATGTGGTGGATGATGTTGATGGATTTTTGATGGAGGTTGTTATTTTTGTCTCCATGACATCTGATGGATGCATTGTCCTTTAGATGGTATGCTTTTATATTGAGAGAGTGTTTTAAAAATTACTCTATTTGAATCACTGATAAAAAATATGACCCATGAGCCCAGGCATATGACATAACTGGCAGTCTAGACCATACGTTCTCTTAGATACTGGGATTGAGGTCATTCTGCAATCACCTACCTTCAGCCAAACAGCAAAAAGCCCAATGAAAGCTGACAAAAGTGATGCTCTGTTGGGGAAACGCTGATGCATCCACTTTCTCACTGGGTTTGGGCTGAGGCTGGAGAGCCGTCCTGTGCCTGTGGTTTCACCAGCCAGCTTGGCTGGTGCGATCAGTCCTCACCCTGGAGCAAGACAAGTGGCTTAATTTTCAAGGTTTGGTCCATTTAACAACCAATTTATTTGTTTGGAAACTGGAAATCCTCTTGGAACATTCGTCACAGGCAGGGCCTCCACTGGGTCGGAGTGGGAGCGGTGCAGGGAAGGAGGGGCTCCTGGTGCTTTGTCCTTCGGCTTCCTCCACACACCTCCAGCCACATCTGCCCGGGCCCCCATGTGGTCTCATTAAAGTGGGCAGCAGCTGGGGAATCACAACCCTGAGACTGTAGGAAAATCTTGGTGAAAGTTACCCCAAAGGCAGTAGCTCCACCTGTTAGGAGTATGTTAACAGCGTTGCTGCATCATTAGAGACTAAAGAAAATGATTAAAATCATAAAGCATCTATATAAAATACTAAATAGTCATTTCATATCTTTTGGCACTACAAATAACTTTTTAAAGGCTGAAGAAAACCCAGAGGGACAAGCTGATATGAAGCTGTTTGAGATTTGAAAACAGCTAAATACAGTATTCCAAGTGAATTTTGAGAGTTAACAGAGGCAGTTAATGAATAAAAAAAGGAACTTCATCCTGTGTGTTTGATTATTAAACAGAGAGATGCCTTTTTCTAAGGTCCCAGCGTCCTGCCTTTGAAGCTGCTGAAAGGCTCTGCATGTTCCAAGCATGCTCCTCTGTGTTTGCTCCCCAGGGAAGGGCCGTGGGTGGTGGGTTCGCTGGTCTGGACAGGTGACCTGCTGGAGATGCACCCAAGGCCTGGGTGGGGAAGGCATTTCTTCATTTCGAAAACTGATTAAACCACTTGGCCAGCAGAGACAGACCTTGACTTCCTGTTAGGGGAAGCCTTTCTTAAAAAGACAACTTAGTGTGTCTGCGCTTAGAATCTCATGAAAAAGTTTTCAACACTTTGGAGAGTAGGGCTTGTGCAGACATTCTAGAGAATTCTCAGAAACAGAGGTCTTCCTTTGCCATTTTTCGTTAGCAATGGCAAAAGTGCTGTTGGTTTTGCTTTGTGTTTCCTTTTCTTTGTGTTTATAAGGATTGTTTGTTCTTTACGTAGGTCTTGCCAACATATCAGCGCAACTTTTCCTGAGTGTCTCATTCATAATTTATGTCATTTTCTCTACTTGTTGCTGAGATTATTCCGGGAGAGTGGGGAGTAAGCCAGTACTTTTTACATCAAGGCTCCATCCTTTCCTGGGACATTTGTAGCATTTGTTCCACCCTCTGGCCTTTTGATCTTGCCATGACTGAATAAATATTCATTTCCTCCATCAGAAATGTTCTCAGAATATCTAGTTATGCCACCCATAAGCCCATGGGTATGACTCATATTTATAGTTCTTTAATTAATAGCAAGAGAACATTCCAGAAGGGGCAGAGGAGAAGATGTGTCCTTGGGTACAGAGGGAGTGACTCCTGCACTCTCCTATCCTCTCACCAACTCAATTACAGTTGGAAAATGAATGAACAAATACTTATAAGCACACAAGGCATAAAACGGCATTGGTATTGAAAGAAAATATATTACTGCCAAGATGCACTTTCCTTTAAAAAAAAATGCAGTTGGCTGTTTTAAAAGCCTAGCAAATTGTTACATGCCTTGTTTGGAAATGTGCAGGACAGCTCTGGACTGCCTCACTTTGAGCAATCAGTTTTGGTCTCCATAGAATGTTTTCTTTGCTTCTAAGATTTACAGAATGTGTAGGTGAGCATATGCTTCTTAGGTTTCCTATCTTCTATGTTATCTGTGGTTAATATGGTCCATTTGCAAATGAGTTGTGAAAACAAGGCTTTGACTACTGCTCTTGCCTTAAATAACTACAGAACTTGAGTCACATACGTCCTTTGACTACTTATGCTTTGCGTTGAAAAAGAATGAGGTTCTTACTTAAATATTTTCCTTCTTTGAAAAACTGTTGTCAGTAGAGGCCAAGTAGGGATACAGCAGATGCAAAATCAGCTATAGGAGGGTGCAGCTGTTTGACACAAAGACAGTTCAACTATCTATCATAAGGCTGTGAAATTGTGGAAGAACAGATCAATAGCTTTGATTACATAAAAAATGCAGAAAATCTCACCAAAAGGAAAGGGGGCAAACAGTTCGTGAGCATCTGTGATGTGCCAGGCACCAAGCCAGCTAGCTATAATGTGAGGAAGGGGCCCTGGGGTGTTCTAGAGAAGGATAGAACTTCAGAGCTGAGGAATTATCTGAGTAGCCTGACTGTATATCTCAGTTTCCTCAGGATCAGTATTAGGTCTGTTGTTCTGGCAAAATTATGAATAGTCCCCTCTTTGACTCTCAAGAGTTTCTTGTTTAGAAAATAAGATATGTGGTGACCCTAATTACAGGTCTGTAGTCCAACTCCCTCATTTTCTCCTCAGGTGTAAAAGGAGGCTCTCAAAGGTGAAGTGGTTTGCCTGCAGTCACACAGGAAGTGAGTTGTTGCCAAAGCTGGGACTACCCCCTGACCCTTTTGAATCCAGTGTTCTTTCTAATAATGAATTTTAGTCTTACTGAGAACTGCCCCTCTGGAGCCTGTTTCTCTGCCGCCTCGCCGCTCAGCTTAGTTGCTGGATCTGGAAGGGACCCCAGGAAACAAATTGCTATGAATTGTGAGAACTACTAAAAGGTGGATTTTTTTTAAGTCCATAGACTTTAAAAAGGAAGAAGATAGGAAAATGTGGAAACCCAAGATGGTAAATTTAGGGCATCATATGGTTTGAAATATTTTCTAATAAACTGCTGAATAGACACCGCATCCCCAAAATTACTTTCTCCGTCAAACTTGCTTTTTTTTTCCTTTGCCTGTGTTGCTCTTGCTTCCTGGAAAGCTCTCTTCAGATCCGCTTGGGTTGCCAAAGGTCTCACCTCTCAGGGCCCACACCAAGCCCTTCCTCTACCAGGAAACCTCCCCGTGCTAATGTGCTCTCGTCCCTGAGAATCACGCGTGCATCCTGTGCGTACCGCTCCTGTTAGTTCATTTTCTCTTTATGTTTTCTGTCTTGCTTACCCTCCACTGTGTTACTCCTGACTCCCAACCCACCCCTAAGTCTCTCCTTCTCTTTGTAGCAGAATTTCTCAAGACAGTAGCCTTCATTTCTCCCTGTTAATTCAGTTAATTATCACTATGCACTACGTCCTTCAGATGCTATTCTAAGTGCGGGGATGTAGTATGAACAGTACAGAGACTGAATCCTTGACCTGCGAGGCCTCTGTCCCAACGAACAGCCTGTGCCTGTATGCTTCCTGTCCTCTTGGAGGGCAGTGAGCTTTTGCCGGTCTGCCTGGGCATGTGGCCTTACTGAACTGGGTCAAAGGGAAAGCATGTCTTCTTGGTCCAGTTTTAAAAATAAATATGCAGTAGAGACAGTAAATCCAGGTGATGTGAACCAGAGTGAATGTGAAGGGGGTGGGATATGGACTCTAAATTAGCGCAGGAGGACTTCTCTGAGGTGACATTTGAACTAAGCCTTGGGTGACAAGAAGAAATCAACCCCTGGGGGAGTCAGAGTGTTACAGGCAAAAGGAACAGTGAGTGCAAAACTCCTGAGCAAACGATTTGGACATCATCAGACTTGGCCCAGACGTAGCCAAATTGGCCAGATCTGAATAAACCAGGGGGAGAGTGGATGGTCAAGAGGCCAGCAGAGGCCAGAGCAGGTCGGAGCGGAGCTATTCCAGGTCAGTCTGTCAGCTGTCAGCCCTCAGACCATTACTGGCCTGGCACAAGGGAAGCAGTTACAACTTACAGCAATTTGCCATTTGTGTAGGCATCAAAGCATGTGATCATCTCAACAGTAACTCATTTTTATTGTGTCACTGAGAACACTTGACCCACAGTGGGTTGGGGAGGTAGAGGTGAGGACTGCTTCTTCACCACAGATATTCTGAGAAGCACTGATATAGAGCCTTGCAAGCCATACTGGGGAGTTCCTGGAAGATGGGAATAGGGCGGAAGTTTCAGTGGGGAGGGCCCATAGGGTCCCGTTGTGGTGGTCAGGGGTCCTGCTGGTGGCTTGGACCATGGTCTCCAAGAGGGCGTGGGGACGTATTTTGGAGGCAGAGATAACTGGTCCAACTTCGGGACTGGGTGAGTTGGGGTGGCTGTGAGTGAGAGAGAGGAATCCGTGGCACTGTGGCTTTTTGGCTTAGCTGCCGAATCGCCCTGCACGGCTCCAGCATGACTTCTTACACCACTGCCCTGTTGAGGCCACTCCATCAAAAGATGAGCATTAGCTTTCTAATGACCACATCCTGTCTTCCTCTTTCTTTACCTCCCATATCATTTACTTGTCGACCGTCCAGCTCTCTCACACTAATCCCCATTTTGAGATTTTTCTCAACCCGTTGTCTGTGCCTAGTTTTCCTCTTCACTTTCCCTTCAGGAATGCAGCCTATGAAACCAGTGATTACCTCTACGCCCTGCTTTCCCTGACACAAACATTTCTGTAAATGGTACCCTTAATACCATTGTGAGTTATCCAATTTGGAGACTTGGTGTCATTTCTGGTGCTTCCAGGTGTGGGGAGATTCACCATTGACTGTTTCTTCTTCTACGAAAGTCTGTCGCATGTTTCCACACATTTCCATTCCCCTGCCTCCTTCCCAGGGCAACCCGCACATCACGTATCTTTTGAGCCACCGTGATGCTGATTGCCTCCTAGGCATTCCCCTTCTCTCTAGTCAGTTCTGCACAGTTTTAGTACTAATCTCCATACTCGGTTTCAGTTTTTTCCATTTCTCCCTTTGTATATAGCAGGTTCCCAATAAATATTTTCAGAGTTAACCCACAGTTAATATAATTAGCTCTTCTATACCCAAAGCCAAGTAGAATAGTGCCCCATATTGGGAAATACAACTGCCTCTCTGTCAGTCTGTGTACACTGTCCTGTTCATGCTGCCAGAGCAGGTTTTTTCTAAGTTTCACTTATTTTTCAACATTTGCTATTTAGGATGTGGTTAAGCTTTTTTTAGGATGTTCATCTAAGCCATGTACCCGGCATTACATCTGTTTGCCATGAAAGATATCAAGCCATATTGTTAATGAGACAATAGTCTGTGAGAAATACAAAAGCTTATCCTTGGTAAAGGCACAAAGGAAGAGTGTTTTACTGCTATCACCCTTTTCCCCTGCGCCTTTCAAGAAGAATGTGGGAGCCGGAGAGCCCCCTTTGTCTGCCTCTGTGGAAATGAAGCATGACAGCTGCAGCTGGCACAGACAAGAGGCTGCAGCTGGGCGCTCCCTGGCTTCCTGGCCTTCCAGTGGAAGCTGGGTGGCAGTTGGGTCCCGTGTGTGCCACAGGGGACATCAGGACGTGCACGTGATGAATGCAAACTGTGGTCACACACTATGTGGAGCTATTGGATACGAGCACCTTAACCCGCAATCAGAGATCCTTCCCCATGTTTCTCTCTCACAGAAAGAATTAGAGCCTGATGGACGTGGTTGGTCCTGCCAGCCATCCAGACAACCCATTCCTGGGCCTCCTGATAAAGGGGCACTGTTTGCAGGGAGCCCTGTGTGCTCTTCCTGCTTCTGTTAATGATTTAATTAACAGCAGGAAGTAAATGGGATGGAATAAAATTGTAAATAGTATGTCTGGCAGACTCTTATACTTCAGCCTTTAGGAAAAATTCACAATATAGAGAGAACAATTCGTATGGGAAAAAAATGTATTTATTATAGGCTGTAGTGTTTTTTTCCTCATTGAATCCAGAATCCACATCCAGTAATGAGCTTTTCCATTCCTGTTGTGCCCATCAGAGTACTTGATCTTTTGGGTATGGATGTTATAATCTTGAAAACAGATAATTGACCCATTTTAGGTTAGTTCCAGGATTCCGGACCAGATTCTAGGTTTCATTAGCTACTTGATGTGATAAAAAAAATAACTGGTTTAACTATATAACATGTCACAAAACCTGTGCTTTAGAGCACTTTTAGTCGTAATGGCCTACAGGGGTTTTTTTTGCTTTGGTTAAAGTTAGATCAGTTCAGCTGGTGTCTAGCTTTGTAAGACTTTGTCACACAGCATTCACAATGACATATTTTTCCCTCTGGGTTTTCTTTGATGTGTCAGTTCATTGAAGTAGTCTAGCCGAACTGAATGTGTGAAGGAACGAAAACAACCATCTTCACAGTCTGACTCCTTTACAAAGGCTTGAAGGGCTTTATTCCAAAGCATGGGCATAAGAGTTTCAAAAGGAGCCCTAGGGAAATATGTCGGCCGTGAGGAGGACGAGGGTTCCGGCCAGATGCCATTGGAAGAGGGATACAGGAAGGTTAACCAGCAGCTGACGTCTGTCCACTTGGCCTGAAACATCCGGAGGACCCCGCCCACCCAGCGGGGGGCGCTCCATTCTCTTCAGGTCCCACCACCTGCAGTCCTGCCTCTGTTTCTGAGCCTCCTTTCCAGGGTCTCAGTATGAATCTGTCTTTTCTAGCAGATGCCTAGAATTCAGTGAGGAGTCCTGTGTCACTGTATCTTCGGCCTTTGTGCAGTTAAGCTCCAATCTGTGGCCTAATCAGTCACACGAGAAGCAGGACAGGGTGCCCCACAGCTAGCTGCCGGGTAGGGGACTGTACCTGCCTCCCTTCATGCCATGCAGAGAGAATGCGGGGCTTCTGAAAGGACTGCAGATCCTTCTGTTCAAAGAGCCTGTTTGAATTCAGTCTGCTTTTCCTTCCCCCAGTCAGTTGTGCTGTAAGCAGAGCTATTGCAGCATGTTGTGTGTACCCTGTATTGGACTGTGTGTGTTTTCTGCTCTCTCTGCTCCTTCACATTAAGGGCTGTGAAGAGTAAGAGGCCCTGTTTCATTCACTTTGCAGGCCTAGCAGGGCTGAGCAAAGGCAGGTGCTCAGTGAATGATGGTTGAAGGAAGGGAGCGGTCAGGTGTCTTGGAAGTTGATATGCCCCAGGCCAGCAGTATTTACTCTAGCCCTTTAGGCAAAGGGAAAACCCTATGAGCTATGTGTGGGGTGGATTGTGAATTCATGGGGATTGCTTCATATTGTCCCTGTACAAAATAGCTGTCTGTGAGTGAACCCTGGACTTGATATCTAAATGTAATAATGGGTATGCCTATGCCCTGGTTTTTCCCGTTCTGAGAATTCCATTTCCCAGTGACTGAGTGCTTTCTGCTTCTTGGTGGGAGGGAGCCCCTTGGCAGGGTTCTTGGAAGCCCCGGGAAGTCGTGCGGTTTGGATGGCATCTAAGGGGGTGGCACGGACTCAATGGAAGCCATTTCAAGAAGCCGTTCCTTTCAGCGAGGGCAACAAGGAGTGTCTTGTTCTGTCCTCCGGAGTCCCTGTGAGGGACCGCCGTGTCTAAGGGACGCCATTAGCATCCAGGCAGCATGCCATAGGGACGAAAGATTTCATCGAGACTTCTGGAAACTGGCTGCAAGATGGGGCTGCCTCTGCGACTGGGCGCTCGATGCCAGAGGCGGGCCGTGCTTGGCAAGTCGTATACCAAAGGCTGCCGACGGCCGCTGGGGCCACGGAGAGAGGCCGTGGTGAACCCAGGAGGAGTCTGACCTGTTTAGGGGTGGCACACAGAGCCACAAATGGGTCATTTTAGATTTATCTTGGCGAGCGACTCTTCCATCCGTTAAGTATTATTTAGTTTTCAGTTGCCTTTGTACTTCGGAAATTCCAATTGACCTTCAATAAAGAAAACAGTCCTTACCCGACAAAGACGTGATATAAAGATTGAAGTGTTTGCTTGGGATTATTCCAATGGCGTTTGTGCTTTACTTGTTCCTTATACCATCCTACGCCTTCAAACCCTTTGTCCTATCTGAGGGACGGTTTATAAAAGCAAGGCGGGTCATCCATTTGTATATAGACTGTAATATTACTCCTTGATGCACCAGCTCTACCAGGGCCCGGCTTCATCTTGTTCTTCAGGTATGTCTGTCTGTCAGCACATGCAGCTTCCCTGCTCCTTGCCTCTCTCTACTTCTGTATTAAAGAGATACTAAGATATCTCTATGGGTACTATTTTGTAAGTACCTGCTAAGGAACACCAGCTCTTAGATCCCAAAGTGCCTGGCTTACATTCTGACTCCACCCCTTCGCCGTTTCACTGTGAGCAGGCACTTGACCCTCCGAACTTCAGCTTCAGCCTCTGAAAAAAAAAAATGGAAAAAATAATGGGAATTTTCTTTGCCCAAGATAATTGTAAAGAGTAGATATGGTAGTTCTCTGAAAATCCCTGACTGGCACATAAATATTTCATAAAACTATTTAGAACAAGACCCAATTCCTGCCTTCCTGGAGTTTATGGCCCGGTTAGAGAAACAGATAAGTCCATAAATGATGAGGGGTCAGTGAGGATTCATTAGGGCAAAGGAAGTGTACTGAGCCCTTGTTCCATGCCAGGCAGTGTCGTGGAGGTAATGCAGGGAAGCAGATAGATAAGATGCCTGCCTTCATGAGGCCGACAGCTGACCAGCAGTGTGATACCCCTGTGGCGAGGGGTGTGTAGGGTCAGGATTATCAGACTGGATGGGGAAGGAAGTGTGAGTTCATGTGTCAGATGAGGCCCCTTGGAGGTGAGGCTTGTGTTTTCAGTATTGAGTGGATGATTGTTGAACAAAAAAGTCCGATACCAAAGTGGACATACTGTAGGGTTCCGTTTTTGCAAAGTACAAGACAGACATGTGATGAAAATAGGGTGAGGGAAATCAGAACAGCGGTTACCTTTGTGGGAGGTCATTGATTGGAAAGGAACAAAAGGGAACCTCGTGGCCCATCTCTTTCTGGATCTGGCGGCCTGTGTACCTAAGGAAACACTCATAGGTCTCTGCACATGTAAGATGAGGGCAGGGCTTTATGGTATTATGTTCTTTAGTAAAAAAAAAAAATGTCAGTAGTGATAATGAGTGGGCATAGCTCGGTAAACACAGGGAAGGCCATATTTGAGAATGAGAAGAGCAAATAGGAAAGGGTGTGGACATGTACCAGTGCTGCAAGCAGCTGCCTCTGCCTGGATAGGAGGGTACGCGGGGGGCAGTGAGGACATGTACCCTTAGGTTCAGGCTGTGAAAGAACAAAAGTAGTTTTTCACATCCTGGGCCTGAAGGTGTCCCTTCTTAAGAAAGGGGGGCATAGCACAAACTGACCTTGGTTTGAATCACTTAGCTCAGAACTGTGTAGTCTGCATTCTTCACATGGGCTTTTGGGGGATTACATGAAATAATGGATGTCAAGTGCTTGTATCTGCCATGGAGTATGAGTTTCATAAATGCTTCGCAAGAGATTGTAAAGTTGTGTGTGTGTGTGTGTGTGTGTGTCTTATTTAACCAGTTGTAGTCCTTGACTTGACTAGTCCTTGTAATACCTGACTTTCCAAATCAAAAACCGGGGGGACTGTGTTATGAAATAGTGCTTGCTGATCTGAAAATTTTGATCCTTTAGTTAAATAACTATTTTGTTTCATGTGATTACAGCTTACTATTATATAGTCTTGGTTGTTTTTTTTTTCTTAATTTCCCCCCTTGGTTGTATTCATTAAACCATTTTAAGCATTTGAGAATAGTCTAAAAAAGTTCAAAGATTTCTATTTCACTAAGGCTTATATTTAGGCACTACTAATTGTATGAGGAACTAAACAACTTTAAATATGTCAAGTTTCTCATCTTTTCCAAAATGGTTTCAGTTTTGGGGGATGGCAAGGAGAGGGAAAAAGAGAGACTGAATTAGTAGGATTTTTTCTTAAATAAAATTTACTTTTTTGAAATGTTAAACACCAGGTTATGAGCATACCAAATATCTTTTGTGATTACAGTGTGTTAGTGTAATCAGTTCTTCATTAAATGTTAAGCTGTCATAAGAGAAATTCCATTTAACCAATGAATGTAGCCAAATTCGTTCAGACTTTTTGGCAATAATGACTAGTTTTCAGCGTAGATTTCCCAGTTTATCTTTTTAAAATAACTTCCCTTTGTTTTGAAGGCAAGGCCAGCCCTGTAACTCTCTGGAGAATCTCTCCTGTTTTCTGGGAATGGCTTTGCAATGTAGAACATACTTCATTACGGGTCTGAACACCTTGAGTCTTACAGTCGGGTGTGCCCTCTGTGTTTAGGAGCGAGCGAGCCCGCTGGATAACCGCCCTGGGACACGGCCGTGGGAAGCAGCCTCCGGACCGAACCTGTAAGTACCCCGCGGGCCGTCTGCTCTGGAACGTGGAGGGCGGCGCCCCCTGCTGGACGCTGAGTTATGGTTAACCACCACCACACCTGCTTTCTAAGTTTCCTCCAAGGTTTTCTTCCTGCTGCCCTACTTGAGAACTGTGTGATCCATGCTTTGGAAATCAGGGCGTCTGAACTCAAAACCAAGGTGCAGTTCTTGTGTAAATGTGACATCATTGCATAGCCTCTCCAAGCCTGTTTGATTATCTGCAAGCCAGGTGCATCATTATATACAATGCGGAGTTATTGTGAGGATTAAGTTAAATAGCCTGTGTTGAAAGCCCTGCGTGTACTGTAAAGCTCTTAAATTTTTAGCTGCTGTTAATGGACAGTAACTGCATGTGTAATGCATACTGGGTCCGAATCTAAGCTGAAATGTATTTGTAACCTTAAAGAAGGTGACTTTACCATTCCTTTTGACCTTTTGCATTAAAGTGATAATATTAAGAAACGTAGTTCATTCTTCTTGGGAACTAAGAAGCCCCGCAGTAGAGGGTCCTGCCCTGTGCTTGTCAGCTCCTTCACTTGGATGTTGTGCTTTTTGGACGATTCTAGCTGGAAGGTCAAATCCAAAGAATTAGGGCACCAGAACTGGTTACCCTGGAATGCTCGGAAATGATAGCTTTAAGCTGAGAGTCAAAGCTGAAGGGAGTATTAAAAGTTCCCTGAAATCAAGTTTTATATTAAAAAACAAGTTAGGAAGCTGTGTGGCATCAGTCAGTACCTGACGTTGCTGAAGTTAACACTGTTTTGTTATGATTCAGCACTTTGGGGACCTCTAAAAGCTCTCTTTTTCTGGTGGGCACTCTTTTTATTTCGACACTTCCCTGGCAGCTTTCATGTGCTGTTCCCAGTGGGCGGCTAGGAGACCAGGATATATTGCAGATTTGATCGTCAGTGGCATTGCCTTGGCACATTACCTACTCTGTCTTGCCTCAGTTTCCCCAAAAAACAATGGCTGTTTTCTGCTCCATTTAGTGACATGACTAATGACTTGTTATCAAGGCTGTTTCTGAGGGGATTCATGCATAAAAGGCCTCTCTCGATTCTGAGCTAAAATTCTAAAGTTCTTTGCCAAGTAAGATAGTTACCAGGAAAGATTTCCTGCTTCTTGATAGAAGCCTAACTTGTTTCTATCAGTGCCAACCCTGAACTGCGACAAAAAGACTGAGTAAGTGTGCACCATTGATTGGTACTGTTTTGTTTTCGTGCTGCTCCTGGAAGCTCAGTATGTCCCTTTTCCCCCCCCCAGCACTGACCCAGGTGGAGATCATTAGGTCGTTTACTGCCAAGCAGCCAGATGAACTCTCCCTGCAGGTGGCAGACGTGGTCCTCATTTACCAACGTGTCAGCGACGGTGAGTGGGCCCGTCCTCGGGGGTCCTCGTGGTGCAGTAGGACCGAGGAGCCGCGTTTTGTCGGTAATACTCGTGTCCCGCACCCCTTTGGTTTTCTCATCTGCACCTGCCTTTCACTCTCTACACTTCACTGTTTTTAATTTAATTGTTTTTGAGTGGGGATGCAGTCACATGGTTTGTTAGTCAGAAGGAACCATAAAAAGTTTTTCTTTCCTTCCCAGTCCCCCAGTGACTTAGTTTTCATCTTCAGAGGTTCTTACTTCCTAAAAAAAAAAAAAACCATTTTCCTGCCTCTTCTATGCAGACACCCCCTTCCCTGGCTCAGCGCAAGCTCACACGCTTTCCCAGCCTTCTCCCTTCTGGGCCTCTGATCCTGTTCTGCCTCTGGGATGTAATTCATTGCCCTTGAAACCTTCCCTGCTGTTCCACTTCTCTCCTCACCTTTCATTATCCATCATGCCCAACCCGGGGCCGCATACTGCCTCTGAAATTTGCTCATATCCTCCTTCGAGCTCAGCAAGGTGAAGATTTGGCCAAGGGTGTGTTGCTTCATGAAGGCTCTGTTCTTTTGTGCAGGCTGGTATGAGGGGGAGCGACTGCGAGATGGAGAAAGGGGCTGGTTTCCTATGGAGTGTGCCAAGGAGATAACGTGCCAAGCTACCATTGATAAGAATGTGGAGAGGATGGGACGTTTGCTAGGACTGGAGACCAACGTGTAGCCTCTCCAAGGGCCATTCATTTCTGCGAGACTTGCACTACATCGTGGTGAGCTGATTGGTTCTGGGCTGGTTTGGTTGATTTTACACAGCATGCGATATGCAAAGAATGAAAACACTTGCCTTTAAGCTTGCCAAGCAGTCATGCTCTCAGGAGAACAGCTACTGGATACGGTTAGTCTGCCAAAGCTCAGTTTGTGCGCAGCAATCCACCTGCAAACCTCTGGGCACACAGAGAAGCCAAGCAGGCCACATCAGGGATCACACAGCTTCAGCTCTCCGTGTGTTGCCATTTTCTGGCATAAATGTGTATATAAGATGTTGTACTCTGGTTTTCTCTGTCCTCGCTCAACCAGGAATGTCATCTTTCCTTCAACTTCTCCTAAGGTTCTCCCAGGATTAGCAAGATCTTACGTGTTTAAGGAAATAAATACTTTTCCTGCCTCTTGTAATTTAGATTTGACTCTAATGCTACGTTGATCTCAAAGGGAACTGGTAGAGTTTAAAAAGGTGAGCTGTTTTTATAAACCTCTTCCCAGAGAAGGGAAATTGACACTTGAATTTTTGCCCTCTTTCCTCATTAGTAGGAAAGTAAGGAGCCTTTCTTAGATTTTTTTTTTTAAATCTATCTCATCCAATATTGGTCTCAGATTATAGCCTAATAACACCTAAGTTACTCTAATAACATAGAAGTTAGATAATTCACATATGTGAAAAAATCCTGAATATAGGTCCTACCTTTTAAAAAATATTCCCTTAAACTGATAAACTTACATGAAGCTGCTTTGCCTTCAATGCAAGGTTTTTGTTCGTACTGCCATTTCCAAAGAGGAAATGGCTGACATACAATCTCAAGGAAAGTGCAAGTAGGCCTTACAAGGTATCAAGATGGGCCAGCATGGTACCTAATTGAAACAACATTTTGACCTTAATGGGAACCCATTTTATTTGCACTAAAGGCCTTGGTTGCTGGATTTGGAGACTTTCTTTACTGCAGGTGTCTGCAGAACTTTATTTCTTCCACTTGTGCAAGGAGAGAGAAAAACCATTGGAACAGTATGTTTTGTCAACAGAGAATCCCAGGGTCTGGAAGATGGAGAGGCGGGAGAAGTGGTTTTGCCAGGCAGCTATGTTCCCTTTCTACTCCCTTCTTTTCCACCAAGGGGTAAAACCTGGCCAAGGGTACATGATACAAGGACTCAGATCTAAGTGTGACATGTCTCAGCTACTGCCTGCCAGCCAGTTACACAAATCATGAGTAAAGTGAGTAAAGCAAAAAGCCTAATGTGAGAACTAAGTGTGCTTGGCTCACACACGCTGAGTCCTGCCACGCATCAGGGAGACAGGGTGGGGCACCGAGGGCCTCCTTGTCCCTGGATTGCTCTCCTTGACCTATGAATACAGTTCTGTGTATAAAAGACATGCCAGGCCACAAATTCCTTGAGGGCTGGACCAGTCTGTCAATGAAGTAATAGTAGCGGACCACAGCAAAAGATGAGTTAGAGTAAAACAAGAAGTCTGTCTCCTCTTTAATGTCACAGACTTTTTAGAGGAGAGGCTGACAAGTTGTAATCCAATCTAATGTGATGTTTGCATTTAGGAAGGTAGGTAAATTTGTTGCTTTTAAAGGGATCATTTTATATTTGCTAATACCCAGTTGAAGCTGAAAAGCAATTATACGAATCCTGTGAATTAATTTGTAAGTAGAGATGTTAAACAATTTTGGAAATATGTACATCTTATAACTCAAAGCCTTGTTTAGCAAATCAGTTAATACTGTTGTTAAAGTGTTGTTATATGGCAGGTATTTAACATTCACAATGTAATTCAACCATGCATTGTCCTTTTTACATGACACAGTTTTGTTTTCAAATCTTTAGTTTCCCTGCTTTGTACAATGACATCATGAATGACCTGTGGAGAACAAGAATATTAATTTTTGTCTTGATGAATAGAGACAGCTTGTACACTTTTGGTGATACGTGAATTTATAAAGATTTTGTATATACTTGTTCATTTGTATTGGTATGATTTACTACTGGATGTATTCATGTAAGTATATAATTTGCTGCAATTTTGGCCACATTACTTTCTACTGAAAAGGTATCTATCACTTATTAACATTACAGGGGATCGATCACTTTTTGGGTGCATGTTGGCGTCAGCAGTCCTAGAACTCACAGGAGCATTTTTAAGAGTTGGGCCAGGCTACAGTTTCCACAAAACTGCATAACCGAATAGCTTCTTTAATAGTTCATAGTTCTCAAACTGCTGTTGACCCCGGAGCATATCCTATTCATTTTGGCCACTCAGTATCTGAACCTTTGTGCTTGTGAAATTTTACCACCTTGTGAATCCTGGTGGAAGACAAAGACAGACTCCTATATTGGTTTTCTTTTACTGAATAACAAATTACAACCAACTTACTGGCTTAAAGCAAATGCATTTATTGTATCACAGTTCTGTGATCGCAAGTCCAGGATGGTGTGGCTGAGTTCTCTGCTTTGAGTCTTACAAGGCTGAAATTAAAGTGTTGGCTGGCTGCTTTCTCAGCCAGAGCTTGGTATCTTCTTCCAAGCTCATACCTATCATTGGCAGAATTCAAGTCCTTGTAGTTGAAGGACTGAGCCTGCTTGCTGGCTGCTGCAGAGTGGGGAGGACACAGCTTCTAGTGTCTGTTCTTATTCCTTGCCCTGTGGCTCCTCCCATATTGTGGCATGTTGAATCCTTTTCATACTTGGAATATGACTTCATGCTATGCTTGTGGCTGGTGAAAACTCTGCTTAATAGAACTCACGTAATTATACTAGGCCCACAGGAGAATCTCCCTTATGATTAATTCAAAATCACTTGACCTGGAGCTTCTGCAAGATGCCTTTGCTGTGCAGTGTAACCATAGATGTGACACTAGTAGGCAGGGATCATGAGACTGTCATCCTAGAATTCTGCCTACAATTCCTATAAAGTCTTAACATGCTAGGTACTTTTATTTCCCAGCATCCCTTGTAGCTAAAATACAGCCATGTCATAGGAAAAACCCATCAGGTGTATGTCTTAGGATACACCAATTCAAGGCACTTCTGGATTCTCACTCAAGCTAGTGATGGAAAAACAATGGGAAGGGAGTATAGTCGCTGGAAGCAGCAGGATACATATCTGCATCTTTGCTCCATCTTCCCTCCCAAATTACTGCTGCATTTGCCGGAGTCTTTGGTGATGCAGCAGAGCAGCCGAGCTACCTGGGGACTTCCTGTGCTAATAATGCCCATCAGAATGTGGCACCTACACCATCACCTTCTGGACTGAATCTCCAGAGGGCTTATTCTGGAGGGAGAATATGAACTTTGGTCTTTGGGCTTCCAGGATAGAAGGTCCTGGCAAAAGGAAAGGAAACCTCCTTGCTAGAGGAAGCTAGCATCATAGTAGTTCTCAATTATTTCCAAAAACAAGTCCTCAAATAAAAGGTTTGGCAAACAAGCAAACACTGAGACACAGTATCAATGATTCAGAAAAATATGCCCACAGACAGTAAAATAGTTATAATGACTATGTTTATAAAGCCAAACTCTACAGAGCTACAAGTGACACAAGAAATGAAAGAGAAGCAACAACTAGAAATTATGGAATAACTAACAATAGATTAGATAAGATACCAGTGAATTGGAAGACAGAATATAAGAAACCACCACAAAAAAGATGGCGGCATAAGAGGTGAGACAGAGAGCTCCTCCCAAAACCACAAAGAGTACAAAAATATAGTTAATAAATACAACTAACTTTCAGACAGCAATAAGAAAGAAGGCTGAACCAGACTGCATACAGACCTCACGAAACAGGGTAACGTAGGAAAGCCTTAATCCGGCGGGACCCAAGCCCTTCCCCCACCCCAGCTCACCAGCGGGAGGAAGAGAAACGGAGTGGGGAAGGGGGTGGAAGCCTGGGACTGCTGGACACCAGCCCCGGAGATCTGCTTTGTGAGCAGAATCCTATACTGTGTGGTGCTCTGGATGATGGGGAGCTCGGGCAGGCGGAGTGCTTGAGAAATTGACATTCGGGCCGTTTGTGGAGAACGGGATCCACACCCGCCACTCTGTGTCGGAGGAAAGGCAGGGAGTCTGAGAGGCTTTGCAGCAGCGAGAGGGCTGCTGAAGGGGCGGGGTTTGCACAGGCTTGCTGGGTAGGAGAAGGGAGAGCTGGACAAGGTTGTCTGGGTGCGCTCTGCCCAGCTGATTGGGAACTTTGAAGAGCTTCAGGTGCTCCATCCCCCTGGCTGGCTACTCAGCTCCGAGGCCCCCCACTGTGACACACAGCCTGCCAAACCTTCCTACTGGCCTGCAGGCACCTGCTTGTAAACCCGCAGTCACTGCGCAGGCATCAGGCCCGCCAGAGGGAGGTTCTGCCCACAACACCTAGAGATGCAAAGCACAGAGGCTTACCCGTGTGTGCTTGGACCACTGGCTCTGACACTGGAGACAGCCACCGCAGACGGGAAGCAGGAAACAGATCTTTCCTCCCCCCAGGCACCAGCTCCGCTCCCCTACAACCCCCAACCTCACTCTAGGGGCGGAGCAGCTCCAGAGACTGGAGTTTCTCTACACTAGTGGGCACCACACAGAAATATGAAACGTCAAAAGAACATGGTTCAGACAAAAATCTCACAAACCCCAGAAAGAGGGTCAAATGAAACTGAATTCAAAAATCTTCCAGAAAGAGAGTTCAAAATAAAAATTATAAACCTGCTTATGGTGGTACAGAAAAATATTCAAGACCTCAGGAACGAATTTAAGATGGAGATTCAATCATTAAGAAATACCATATCTGAAATGCAACATACAATGGAAGGATTTAAAAGCAGATTAGATGTAGTAGAAGAGATGGTAAATGGAATACAAATTAGAGAAGACGAATACAAAGAAGCTGAGGCACAGAAAGAAAAAAGGATTTCTAAGAATGAAAAAATATTGAGAGAACTGTGTGACCAATCCAAACGGAACAATATTTGCATTATAGGGGTACCACAAGAAGAGCGAGAAAAAGGGATAGAAAGTGTCATTGAGGAGGTAATTGCTGAAAACTTCCCCAATCTGGGGAAAGAGATAGTCTCTCAGGCCATGGAGGTGCACAGATCTCCCAACACAAGGGACCCAAGGAAGACAACATCAAGATATATAATAATTAAAATGGCAAAGATCAAGGATAAAGACAGACTTTTAAAAGCAGCTAGAGAGAGAAAAAAGATCACATACAAAGGAAAACCCATCAGGCTATCATCAGACTTCTCAACAGAAACCTTACAGGCCAGAAGAGAGTGGCATGATATATTTAATGCAATGAAGCAGAAGGGCCTTGAACCAAGAATACTCTACCCAGCAAGGTTATCATTTAAATTTGAAGGAGGGATTAAACAATTCCCAGATAAGGAAAAGCTGAAAGAACTTACCTCCCACAAACCACCTCTACAGGGCATTTTGGAGGGACTCCTATAGACGGAAGTATTCCTAAGGCTAAACAGATGTCATTCAAGGGAAGACAAAGAGTACAGAATATATATCATAACACAAAGAATGGAGGAGGAAGAAAAAGGAGTAAAAAAAAAAACTTTACGTTGAGTTTGTAATAGTATACAAAATAAGTTAAATTAGACTATTAGATAGTAAGGGAATTGCCGTTGAACCTTTGGTAACCACAAATCTAAAGCCTGCAATGACAAAAAGTACATACTATTCGATAATCACCCTAAATGTAAATGGTTTGAATGCACCAATCAAAAGATATAGAGTTACTGAATGGATAAAAAAGTAAGACCCATCTATATGCTGCCTACAAGAGACTCACCTCAAACCCAAAGACATACACAGACTAAAAGTGAAGGGATGGAACAAGATATTTCATGCAAACAATAGGGAGAAAAAAGCAGGGGGTTGCAGTACTTGTATCAGACAAAATAGACTTCAAAATAAAGAAAGTAACAAGAGATAAAGAAGGACATTACGTAATGATAAAGGGGTCAGTCTAATGAGAGGATATAACCATTAGAAATTTCCATGCACCCAACACAAGAGCACCGACATATGTGAAACAAATACTAACAGAATTAAAGGAGGAAATGGAAAGCAATGCAGTCATTTTAGGAGACTTCAACACTCCACTCACTCCAAAGGACAGATCAACCAGACAGAAAATAGGTAAGGACACAGAGGCACTGAACAACACACTAGAACAGATGGACCTAACAGACATCTACAGAACTCTACACCCAAAAGCAGCAGGAGACACAATCTTCTCAAGCGCACATGGAACATTTTCCAGAATAGACCACATACTAGGCCACAAAAAGAACCTCAGTATATTCAAAAATATTGAAATTCTACCAACCAACTTCTCAGATCACAAAGGTATAAAACTACAAATAAATTACACAAAGAAAACAAAAAACCCCACAAACACATGGAGGCTTAATAACATGCTCCTAAATAATCAATGGATCAATGACCAAAAAAAAACAGAGATCAAGCAATATATGGAGACAAATGACAACAATAATTCAACACCACAAAATCTGTGGGATGCAGCAAAAGCTGTGCTAAGAGGGAAATATACTGCAATACAGGCCCACCTCAGGAAAGAAGAACAATCCCAAATGAACAGTCTAAACTCACAATTAATGAAACTAGAAAAGGAAGAACAAATGAGGCCCAAAGTCAATAGGAGGAAGGACATAATAAAGATAAGAGAAGAAATAAATAAAATTGAGAAGAATAAAAAAGAAAGAATCAATGAAAGCAGGGGCTGGCTCTTTGAGGAAATAAACAAAATAGATAAACACCTAGCCAAACTTATCAAGAAAAAAGGAGTCTACACACACAAATAGAATCAGAAATGGGAAAGGAGAAATCACTATGGACAGCACAGAAATACAAAGAATTATGAGAGAATACTATGAAAAATTATACGCTAACAAACTGGAAAGCCTAGAAGAAATGGACAACTTTCTAGAAAAATACAACCTTCCAAGGCTGACCGAGAAAGAAAATCTGAATAGATTAATTACCAGCAAAGAAATTGAATTGGTAATCAAAAACTACCTAAGAACAAAACTCATGGACCAAATGGTTTCACTGCTGAATTTTATCAAACATTTAGTGAAGACCTAATACCCATCCTCATTAAAGTTTTCCAAAAAGTAGAAGAGGAGGGAATACTCCCAAACTCATTCTACGTGACCAACATCACTCTAATACCAAAACCAGGCAAAGACACCACAAAAAAAGAAAATTACGCACCAATATCCCTGATGAACATAGATGCAAAAATACTCAACAAAATATTAGCAAACCGAATTAAAAAATACACCAAAAAGATCATCCATCAAGTGGGATTCATCTCAGGGATGCAAGGATGGTACAACATTCGAAAATCCATCAACATCATCCACTACATCAATAAAAAGAAGGATAAAACCACATGATCATCTCCATAGATGCTGAAAAAGCATTTGACAAAATTCAACATCCATTCATGATAAAAACTCTCAACAAAATGGGTATAGAGGGCAAGTACCTCAACATAATAAAGGCCATATATGACAAACGCACAGCCAACATTATACTTAACAGCAAGAAGCTGAAAGCTTTTCCTTTAAGATCTGGAACAAGACAAGGATGCCCACTCTCCCCACTTTCATTCAACATAGTACTGGAGGTCTTAGCCATGGCAATCAGACAACACAAAGAAATAAAAGGTATCCAGATCGGCAAGGAAGAACTCAAACTGTCCTTGTTTGCAGATGACATGATATTGTACATAAAAAACCCTAAAGAATTCACTCCAAAACTATTAGATCTAATATCTGAATTCAGCAAAGTTGCGGGATACAAAATTAATACACAGAAATCTGTTTCATTCCTATACACTAATAATGAACTAGCAGAATGAGAAATCAGGAAAACAATTACATCAAAGAGAATAAAATACCTAGGAATAAACCTAACTAAGGATGTGAAAGACCTATACCCTGAAAACTACAAGACACTCTTAAGAGAAATTAAAGAGGACACTAATAAATGTAAATTCATTCCATGCTCTTGGGTATGAAGTATTAATATTGTCAAAATGGCCATCATGCCTAAAACAATATACAGATTCAATGCAATCCCTATCAAACTACCAACAGCATTCTTCAATGAACTAGAGCAAATAGTTCTAAAATTCATATGGAACCACAAAAGACCCCAAATAGCCAAAGCAATCCTGAGAAGGAAGGATAAAGCAGGGGGGATTATGCTCCCTGACTTCAAGCTCTACTACAAAGCTACAGTAATCAAGACAATTTGGTACTGGCACAAGAACAGACCCATAGGTCAATGGAACAGACTAGAGAGCCCTGATATAAACCCAAGCATATATGGTCAATTAATATATGATAAAGGAGAAATGATAGCCTCTTCAACAGCTGGTGTTGGCAAAACTGGACAGCTACATGTAAGAGAATGAAACTGGATTACTGTCTAACCGCATACACAAAAGTAAACTCAAAATGGATTAAAGACCTGAATGTAAGTCATGAAACCATAAAACTCCTAGAAGACAGTATAGGCAAAAATTTTCTGAATATAAACATGAGCAACTTTTTCCTGAACTATCTCCTTGGGCAAGGGAAACAAAAGCAAAATGAACGATGGGACTATATGAAACTAAAAAGTTCTGTACAGCAAGGGATACCATCAGTAGAACAAAAAGATTTCCTACAGTATGGGAGAATATATTCATAAATGACATATCTGATAAGGGGTTGACATCCAAATTATATAAGGAGCTCACACACCTCAACAAACAAAAAGCAAATAAGCCAATTAAAAAATGGGCAGAGAGGCTGAACAGACTTCTCCAAAGAAGAAATTCAGATAGCCAACAGGCACATGAAAAGATGCTCCACATCGCTAATCATCAGAGAAATGCAAATTAAAACCACAATGAAATATCACCTCACACCAGTGAGGATGGCCAACATCCAAAAGACAAACAACAACAAATGTTGATGAGGATGTGGAGAAAGGGGAACCCTCCTACATTGCTCGTGGAAATGTAAATTAGTACAACCATTGTGGAAAGCAGTATGGAGGTTCCTCAAAAAACTCAAAATAGAAATACCATTTGACCCAGGAATCCCACTCCTAGGAGTTTACCCTAAGAATGCAGCAGCCCAGTTTGTAAAAGATATATGCACCCCTATGTTTATCACAGCAGTATTTACAATAGCCAAGAAATGGAAGCAACCTAAGTGTCCATCAGTAGATGAATGGATAAAGAAGAGGTGGTACATATACACAATGGAATTTTATTCAGCCATAAGAAAACAAATCCTACCATTTGCAACAACATGGATGGAGCTAGAGGTTATCATGCTCAGTGAAATAAATAAGCCAGTTGGAGAAAGACAAGTATCAAATGATTTCACTCATCTGTGGAGTATAAGAACAAAGAAAAAACTGAAGGAACAAAACAGCAGCAGGCTCACAGAACCCAAGAATGGACTAACAGTTACCAAAGGGAAAGGGTGGGGAAGATGGGTGGGAAGGGAGGGATAAGGGGAAAAAAAGTGGCATTACAATTAGCACACATAATGTAGCGGCGATGGGGGGATACACAGAAGGCTGTATAATAGAGAAGACAAGCAGTGATTCTATAACATCGTACTATGCTGATGGACAGTGACTGCAATGGGGTATGTCATGGGGACTTGATAATAGGGGAAGTCTAGTAACCACAATGTTGCTCTTGTATATTAATAATAGCAAAAAAAAAAGCATGGAGAAGAGACAGGGAGAACGTAAATTAATTTTGTAGGAGTCCCAGAGGAGAGGGGAGAGGCAGGGAGCAGTGGCCAGGGGACTGCACCTCTGTAACCTTGCTCTGACCATAGGATGCAAGAAAAGGTGGATGGGGATGTGGCCTTGGGTGAGGTGGCTACCTGAATCAGAAGAGGACAACTCCTGGAGAGGGCTGTCATCCGGTAGCACTTGAAGCAGCTAAGGGAGTAAGTTCCTCAGTCACAAGGAACAGCACAATATTCACTACATGTAGCTATGTCAGTATTAGGTAAAATAATCCACAGGACATTAAGTAGGAAAAGAACCTACTTAATGATGAAAGGTTTATTTAAACACATACTCTCGCAATATATACAAAGCAGAAATGGTTGAAATATAATAGGTCCACACAATAGCATAGGACTTTTACCTCTCATTTGATAGGAAAAGTACATAAGGTGTAGATACAAATGATAATCAATGAAAATGTAGATTTGAACAATAACCTAATAGACACATATAAAACACTGCCACAATTTCAGTATATATATTCTTCTCAAGCACACACAGAATATTTACATTTGACTATTTCCTGGGTTACAAAGTAAGTTTCAACAAACTTCAAAGGACTGAAATCATATAGAATTCAGTGATTACAATATAATTAGGTTAGAAATAAGTAACAAAAATAAAGTTAAGAAATATCCATTTATTTGCAAACTTAGACATAACACTAAACATAAAATACAGAACTATAAAACACCTAGAAGATAACAAAGGAGAAAACTATGTGATGCTGGGTCTGGTGAAGACTTTTTAAATACAACACCAAAAGTATGATCCATGAAAGGAAGAAACTGATAAATCAAAATTATTAAAATTAAAAATCTCTTCTGTGAAAGGCAGGAGGATGAAAAGATAATAGACAGAATAGGAAGAATCTTGCAAAGCACTCTGATAAAGGGTTAACATCCAAAGTATACAGAGAACCCTTAAAACAACCATTAGAAACAAACAACCCAATTAAAAAATAGGCAAAGATCTGGAAAAGTCATCCAAGATGTAAAATGGCAAATAAACATATGAAAAGATGCTCAACATCATACATCACCAAGGAGCTGCAAATTAAAACGAGATACCAACACCTATTATAATTGATAAAATCCAAAATCCTGATACCACCAAATACTGGTGAGCATGTAGTGTAGCAGGAGCTCTCATTCCTTGCTAAGCCACCGAGATGGCAGTGTGGCCGTTTCTCACAGAACTAAACATTACCTTGTGACAGCAAGAGCACTCACTCATTGGCACCTACCCAAATGTGTTTGAAAAGATGCCCACAGAAAAGTCTGCACACAAATGTTTGCTGCAGCTTTATTCGTAACTGAATTATTTGGAAGCAACCAAGATGTACGTCAGTAGGTGAATGGATAAACTATGAAACATCTGTACAATGGAATATTAATTAGCAATAAAAGAAATGAGCTATGAAGCTCATTGAAAAAATACAAAGGAACCTTAAATGTATGTTACTAAGCAAAAGGAACCAATCTGAAGACACTATACACCTTATGAATCCAACTATATGACATTCTGGAAAAGACAAAACTATGTAGACAGTAAAATTATCAGTGGTTTCAAAGTGTTTGGGGAAGGGAAGGGGGAACAAGTGGAACACAGAAGGGTTCTGGAAAAGACAAAACTATGTAGACAGTAAAATTATCAGTGGTTTCAAAGTGTTTGGGGAAGGGAAGGGGGAACAAGTGGAACACAGAAGGGTAATTTTAGGGCAGTGAAAGTATTTTACATGATGACATAGTGGATACATATCATTATACATTTGTCAAAATGTAAAACACTAAGAATGAGCCCTAATGTAAACTAAGGGCTTTAGTTAATAATAATGTATCAATATTGGCTCATCCATTGTAACAAATATACTATATTAATTCAAGATGTTAATAATAGGGGAAACTGGGAGGAGATGAAGTGGGTATATAGGAACTCTAAACTTTGTTTTCCTATAAATCTAAAACTTAAAAAAATGGTGTATTAAAAAAATTGCATAAGGAAATTGTTCAAACAAAGTAAATGGCAGCAGAAGTAAAGTTGGAACATCAGGAATAAAGAAACAACAGAATGAGTAAACAATTGGATAACTGTAGACTACCCTTGAATTTTAAAAAATTGTTAGATAGCTGAAAGCAAATTATAGTTTGCTATGGTTCTTGGTATATGTAAAGGAAATGTTTAGAAAATAAATTATAAAGTAGCAGAGAGGGTAGATACCTAAATGATGGTAAGTTTCTTACATTTCACTTGGAAGTGGCAAAATGCCGACACTAGTTGACTGTGCTGTTACGTATGTGTGCTAATGCAGAGTAACAAAAAAACCCCAAAATTATACAAAGAAACATACTGAAAAGCACAATAGACAAGGTAAAGTTGAATAGTAAAAAATTTTCACATAACCCTTAGGAAGGAAGGAAAAGGGAAGGAGAATAAAAAACAAAGGGGAACAAAGAAAACAAAAAGGCTCACAAATACATGGAGGCTTAACAACATGCTCCTAAATAACCAATGGATGACAGAACAAATTAAAACAGACATCAAGCAATATATGGAGACAAATGAAAAAACAGTTCAACGCCTCAACTTCTGTGGGACGCAGTGAAGGCAGCTCTAAGAGGAAAGTATATAGCAATCCAGGCCTATTTAAAGAAGGAAGAACAATCCCAAATGAACAGTCTAAATTCACAATTATTGAAACTGGAAAAAGAAAAAATGAGGCCCAAAGTCAGCAGAAGGAGGGACATAATAAAGATCAGAGAATAAATAAATAAAATTGAGAAGAATAAAACAATAGAAAAAATTAATGAAACCAAGAGCTGGTTCTTTGAGAAAATAAACAAAATAGATAAACCCCTAGCCAGACTTATAAAGAAAAAAAGAGAATCTACAACATAAACAGAATCAGAAATGAGAAAGGAAAAATCACTACTGACACCACAGAAATACAAAGAATTATTAGAGAATACTATGAAATATGATAACAAGCTGGATAACCTAGAATGGACAACTTTCTAGAAAAATACAGCCTTCCAAGACTGACCAAGGAAGAAACAGAAAATTTGAACAGACCAATTACCAGCAATGAAATTGAATCAGTAATCAAAAAACTACCTAAGAACAAAACCCCCGGACCTTATGGATTCACCTCTGAATTTTATCAGACATTTAAAGAAGACCTAAAACCCAACCTCCTTAAAGTTTTCCAAAAAATAGAAGAGGGAATACTTCCAAACTCATTCTATGAAGCCAGCATCACTCTAATACCAAAACGAGGCACACACAAAAAAGAAAACTACAGACCAATATCCCTGATGAACATAGATACAAAAATACTTGACAAAATATTAGCAAACTGAATTCAAAAATACATCAAGAGGATCATACATTATGATCAAGTGAGATTCATTCCAGGGATGCAAGGATGGTTCAACATTAGAAAATCCATCAACATCATCCACTACATAAATTTAAAAAAGGACAAAAACCACATGATCATCTCCATAGATGCTGAAAAAGCATTTGACAAAATTCAACACCCATTCATGGTAAAAACTCTCAAAATGGGTAGAGACGGCAAGTACCTCAACATAATAAAGGCCATATATGACAAACACACAGCCAACATCACACTTAACAGTGAGAAGCTGAAAGCCTTTCCTCTAAGATCAGCAACAAGACAAGGATGCCCTCTCCTCACTTTTATTCAACATAATTCTGGAGGTCCTAGCCACGGCAATCAGACAACACAAAGAAATAAAAGGCATCAAGATTAGCAAGGGAGAAGTTAAACTGTCACTGTTTGCAGATGACATGATACTGTACATAAAAAAACCCTAAAGAATGCACTCCAACACTACTAGAACTAATATCTGAATACAGCAAAGTTGCAGGATACAAAATTAATACACAAAAATCTGTTGCATTCCTACACACTAACGATGAACTAGCAGAAAGAGAAATGAGGAAAACAATTCCATTCACAATTACATGAAAAAGAAAAAAAATATCTAGGAATAAACCTAACCAAGGAAGTGAAAGATCTATACCCTGAAAACTACAAGACACTCGAGAGAAATTAAAGAGGACACTAATAAATGGAAATTCATCCCATGCTCTTGGGTGGGAAGAATTAATATTGTCAAAATGGCCATCATACCTAAAGCAATCCACATATTCAATGCAATCCCTATCAAAATACCAACAGTATTCTTCAACGAACTGGAACAAATAGTTCTAAAATTCATATGGAACCACAAAAGACCCCAAATAGCCAAGGCAATCCTGAGAAGGAAGAAAAAAGCGCGGGGGGTGGGGGGGGGATTATGCTCCCCAACTTTAAGCTTTATTACAAAGCCACAGTAATCAAGACAATTTGGTACTGGCACAAGAACAGACCCATAGACCAATGGAACAGACTAGAGAGCCCAGATATAAACCCAAGCATATACGGTCAATTAATTTAGGATAAAGGAGCCATGGCTATACAATGGGGAAATGATAGCCTCTTCAACAACTGGTGTTGGCAAAACTGGACAGCTACATGCAAGAGAATGAAACTGGATTATTGTCTAACCCCATACACGAAAGTAAACTCAAAATAGATCAAAGACCTGAATGTAAGTCATGAAACCATAAAACTCTTAGAAGAAAACATAGGCAAAACTCTCTTGCATATTAACATGAGCAACTTTTTCATGAACATATCTCCTCAGCAAGGGAAACAAAACAAAAATGAACAAGTGGGAGTATATCAAATTAAAAAGCTTCTGTACAGCAAAGGACACCATCAACAGAACCAAAAGGCATCCTATAGTATGAGAGAATATATTCATAAATGACATATCTGATAAGGGATTGACATCCAAAAATAAAAAGAGCTCATGTGCCTCAACAACCAAAAAGCAAATAATCTGATTAAAAAATGGGCAGAGGATCTGAACAGACACTTCTACAAAGAAGAAATTCAGATCACCAACAGGCACATGAAAAGATGCTCCACATCGCTAATCATCAGAGAAATGCAAATTAAAACCACAATGAGATATCACCTCACACCAGTTAGGAGGCCAACATTCAAAAGACAAACAACAATAAATGCTGGCAAGGATGTGGGGAGAGGGGAACCCTCTTACAGTGCTGGTGGGAATGTAAATTAGTACAACCATTGTAGAAAGCAGTATGGAGGTTCCTCAAAAAACTAAAAATGGAAGTATCATTTGACCTAGGAATTCCACCCATAGGAATTTACCCTAAGAATACAGGATCCCAGATTCAAAAAGACATATGCACCCCCATGTTTATCACAGCACTATTTACAATAGCCAAGAAATGGAAGCAACGTTAAGTGTCCATCAGTAGATGAATGGATAAAGAAGAGGTGGTACATACACACAATGGAATATTATTCAGCCATAAGAAGAAACAAATTCTACCATTTGCAACAACGTCGATGGAGCTAGAGGGTATTATGCTCAGTGAAATAACCCAGGTGGAGAAAGACAAGTATCAAATATCAAATGATTTCACTCATCTGTGGAGTATAAGAACCAAGAAAAAACTGAAGGAACAAAACAGCAGCAGCGTCACAGAACCCAAGAATGGACTAACAGTTACCAAAGGGAAAGGGACTGGAGAAGGTGGGTGGTAAGGGAGGGATAAGGGGATTAAGGGGCATTATAATTAGCACATGTAATGTCGGGGGGGGGGTCACACATGGAAGGAAGTATAGCACAGAGAAGACAAGTAGTGATTCTATAGCATCTTACCATGCTGATGGATAGTGACTGCAATGGGGTATGTGGTGGGGACTTGATAATAGGGGGAATCTAGTAACCACCATGTTGTACAGGTGACTGTATATCAATGATACCTTAATAAAAAAAAGGAATAAAAAATATATATATATATAAAAATAATAAAATGGCAGACTTAAGTCCTAACATATCAAGGCATACAAAGTTCAAGTGGTCTTAAATGCATTAAAAGATGCTAAAAGTAGATTTGAAAAATGACCTATCAATATGTAGTCCACTTGAAACACATTTTAAATATAATTATACAGGTAGATTAAGAGTAAATGAATGGAAAACAACTACCAGTCAAAAGAAAGCTGGAGTGGTAGGTAAGAGTTCAGAGCAAAGGGGATTACTAGGATCAGAGAGGGACACTACATAGTTATAGAAGGATCAATCTATGAAGAAAGACGTAACAATCCTAAATGTGTATGCACCAAATAGTTTCAGAATACATGAAGCAAAACTAACAGAACTGAAAGGAAAGAAGAGACAAGTCCACAAGAGAGTGGTGAAGATATAGAACAGAATGCCATAAAGGAATGGAATCTAACTGACATTTACAGAATGTCCTACCCAACAGATTATATATTCTGTTCATGTAAGTATGTAACATTCACCAAGATAGGTCATATTCTGTGTCATAAAACCAACTGAAAAACTTAATATGAGAACTGAGATCATACAAAATATATTCTTTGATCTTAATAATGGAATCAAACTAGAAAGAACAGAAAGACAGCAGGAAAATCTCCCAACACTTACAAATTAAATAGCATACTCCTAAACAATCTATGGGTCAAAGGTAAATATATAAAGAAGGAAATAAAAAAGCATACTGAATGATATGGAAATACATCAAAATTTGTAGGGTGCAGCTAAAGCAGTGCTTAGAGGGAATTAACAACACTAAATAAAGAGCTAGTAACACTAGAAATAAAGAACAAAGTAAACCTACAGAAGCAGAAGGAAATAAGGTGGAGTAGAGAATCAATGAGAAATCAATAGAGAATGAAAGAGGCAGTTCTTTAAAAAGATCAATATAATTGATATACTATGTAATGGATATACCTTATAATTGATAACAGACTTTTAGGAAGATGAAAAATAAAAAGAGAAGGCTAATTGCCAATGCTAAGGTATATCACTACAGATCCCACAGACATTAAAATAGAAATAGGATACTCAAACAACTAGACACATAAATTCAACAACTCATATAAAACGGGCCAATTCATGGAAAACCAAACTACCAAAGCTCTAACTACTATATAAATGAATTCATAATAAACTGAATTCATAATAAAATTTATGAAAAATAAATCTCAAGGTGCAAACGGGTTTCACTAGAGAATTCTACTAAACATAGAAAGAATTAACACCAATTCAATCTCTTCCAGAAACAAGAAGAGGAAGGCATATTTACTAACTCATTTTGTGAGGTCAATATTATCTCTCCACGCACTCTCCACCCCCCGGCAAAGAAAAACTATAGGCCAGTATCACTCATGAACAGAGAGGTAAAAATCCTTTAACAAAACATTACAAAATCATCTAGCCATATATAAAAATAATTATATACTACAATCAAGTGGGGTTTACTTCAGGAATGCAAGGCTGGTTCAAAATTTGAAAAGCAATCAATGTGATTTACCATTTTAACAGGCTGAAATAAAAACCAAGTGGTTATATCAATTGATACAAAAAGAATATTTGGAAAAATCAAGTATTTTGAAAAACTCTCAGCAACCTAGAGCTAGAAGTCCTCTTTGACATTTTGCTTTCAGCTGTAGAAGAAACATACTTTTATGCCATTTTTAATGTTGTCATCATGGATGCATATTTGCCAAATTAGGAGGATAGACATATTTTATCCAAGTTTGCTAAACTGATTTAAAATTTAAAAATATTTAGGCCTCTGTCATATTGGCCTCCTCCATTTGTATTCTTATCCCAGATGTCACAAAAACACTTAACCATCTTTGCCTTAAAATCAAGGGGAAATCAATTGGCTTTCAGGAATAATAAAAAAAAACAACAAATAATTTAATAAGAGGAATAACTGTTAAAAGAAAATGTGGTGAATAGAAGCTTACAGCAAAAACTTAGCATTGAAATTCCTTAAAAAAAATATGTTCAGCTAGGTTGAGAAAAAGAGAAATCACCAAAAAAATCACTATACTTCATTAAATTAAAAGAAAGTTTTGCTAAATTGAATTTTATTCCCCACAATCTGTCTTCACTGCATGATGGTAATGTAATATACTCTTCAAGGGCTCAGAAATATATTGTCTTCCTTTTGAAAAAATTTACCTGAAAATTCACACCAGACCATTAAGACATTAATCACAACTAAGAACTAGAAAAATGGTAGTCACAGTTTTAAAGTTCCCTACCTCAGCAGGATTACCATTTGTGGTAAAGGTTGCCTGTGCCACTTCTCTACCAACTATCTTTCTTAGCTCTCATGTCGTTACCCACATCAAGAAAATGTCTTGCTTGTCTCATGCTCTATTCTTCACTTCATGGTAGACATGCAACTCCTGCCATCACGACCACCTAAAATTGCTGCTGCTCTCTTCTGGCACTTGGTACCAATGACTTAATTCTTTACATTGTGCCAGCCAACAGACTTGGCCGGTCTCAATTTCAAGAAACTTAATAACCTTCAGGATCTCTAAAATTCATAAATAATCCTCCTTCTTCCTAATCAGATATATCCCTAAAGCTCCAATTACTTAACATAAGGTGGAAAATCAAAACACATGTAAGTACATTAGACAACTAAAGACAACAGCAAATAAGCACATGAAATATGCCCATCACTAATTATAAATACAAATCTAAACCACAATGAGATGACACAACATCCACTAAAGGCTAATATTAAACAGACCAACAAATATCAACTAAAAATACCAAACCCACTTTGGAAATCAGTGTTGCAGTTTCTTATAAAGTTAAACACACTTAACCGTATGACACAACAATCCAAACACTTATCCAAGAGAAATGAAAACATTTATCAACATACAGACTTATATACAAATGTTCATAGCAGCTTTATTTATAATACTAAAAACCTGAAAATAATTCAAAGGTCCATCAAGTGGTGAAAGAAAAAACAAACTGGTATAACGATACAATGTAATACAACAACAGAAAAGGAACTATCGATACCTTTAACAAAATAAATATCTCAAAAGCATTATGTCAACTGAAAGAAACTGGATACAAAAAACAACATGATCCCATTTATTTGAAATTCTAGAAAAGGTAAAACTAGTGACAAAAAGCAGATCAATGTCTACCTATGGGTAGAAGTGGGGTGGGGGTTAGGGAGACTGCACAAGGGAACAAAGGAAATTTTTAGGTGACAGTAATGTTTATTATGAAGATTGTGGTGGTAGCAATTATATGACTTTATACATTTGACAAAATTCAATGCATTATATGCTTAACTTGGCTAACTTTATTATATATAAAATAGTACCTTAAAGCTTAAAAAAAGTATGGAAATGTATTAAAATGTAATAGTTGCTTTTCTTCAGATGTTGAATTTCTAAATATTCTACAATGAGGATGTATTACTTTGAAGTCAGAATAAAAATGCCATTTAAAAACAATTAGACTATAAATAATATGATTATACCACATGATCACAATTACTTAATAAATATACACAAGCTAAAAGCTAAAAGAGTGGAAGGAAATTACCACTTACTTAGGGTGATGGGGCACTAAATTTCTTCTAAAGCTTTTCCATAATTTTATCTGTTTTAAAAATACAGTAAGTCTAGAAAATCACTTGTTATAATTGATATAAATGTATCTATATATACAGCTTTTGCCCAAGTTTATGAATTAGGAAGCATCACATGGACCCATTTTTCAGACTTGTTTTTAAAGATTTTTCAACAGTTTCTTTTTTCTCCGTAATTTCTGTTTCAGGGATATTTTTTCAAGAGTTTTTCTGGGTATCACTCAGAATGGAAAGACAAATGGACTTTTTCATCTTAATGTTTTATTCTTTAAAATTGCTAAGCAACAAATAGTTGTTAGATCAGAATAAATTTTCCACTCAGTGATACCCATTTGTAAACAAAAGAAACAGAACACAAATAGCGCCTTCAATGAAAATAGCCATCTTGATTAGCCACAGAGAAGACATAAACTGGGGGCGATGATTACAGCTTAATCTCTCTGAATAGCTCATATATTAAGCAATTCTTAGAAACCTTTTCCCCATTTACATGGAGATTGAATATTGGTTTGTGAACATGGAACCAATTAACTAGTAGTTTTTTTTTTTTAAATAGATTCTTTAAATGTTTTCTTGCAAGAACCATTTTGGCCAACTATGAATTTAAAATGGAGAGTAAAAGCAAGAAACACACACAAACAAACATTCTTACAGAGCAAATACGACCTAATGGTCACCTAGAGTTTAGGGACAAAACTAATATGCTACATTGTAACTTGACTCAATGCAAGAATTCAGCAAGAGAAAGATCATTTTGGGGAGACGAGACAAGAGAATGGACTTAGTACACACAGTACACTCAAAACCTTTGGAAGGCAATGATAGGCTGACATACATTCCCAGAAATGGGAGCAGTACTTGAAATCACTGCTGTTAACAGATCACCAAAGCATTATCTATAAATCCTGGTCACTGTACGATATACTTTCCCTTTGGTTGCTTTGCTTTATTGGAAGGCACATTAGGACACAGCAGGATGTTCTTTTTGTATGTCCAGTACGACAGCTTTTACACCTTTTGTCAGATAAATGGGTCATACTGTTAGATCACAAAACAAATGATAGAAATAGAGGCCTCAGCAAAGAAAATTCAAAAATGAATAGCACGTTTTAGTGAATATGCTTTCTGCCAAGGTACAAACACACTCCACAAAAGGTGGCTAAACCATGAAGGGTTTTAAATACTAAAATACGTCCACATGTAGCACTGTTCTAGAGTTAGAGAACCTAGCAGCTCGCCTGCGTATCAAGGACTCTGGTGATTTCCATCTTTCCACTGAGCCAACCTCAGGATTCCTTGTGATCATAAGATGCTGCAGCAGTTGTGAGTGCCAGATTCAGACTAAACAATGTCCCCAAAAGAGGAGTGTAATTTCCTCCTTCAAGTCTCCTAGTGAGGAAAATCTTTCAGATGCCCCCTTGCAGATCTCTTTAATTGCCATTGGCCAAGACAGGTTTACATACTCATGCCTCATCAGTTACTTACAAAAGGAGTAAGACTATGCATGATTGGCTTAGAACATTCTAGCCTCCCTTTGGGGAAGATGGCTCAACATCCTGGGTATAAGGCTGCACGGAGGAGGAACACCTGAACAAGGCGGAAGGGAGGGTACACAGGACTGCTGGATAGTGACCAACAGTATCTGCCACAATCTGACAGGGATGAAAACATACAGTACTTGTTCTATGCAGTTCATATTTACATATTTAACCTTTGCAATTGTTACCTCTATTTTATAGATAAGGAAAAGGAAATAGAAGCCAAGTAACTTGCCTAAGATATCTAGTAAGAGACAGAGCTGATATGTGAACTTAGGTAGTCTGGTCCAGACCCATGCTCTCAATCGCTACACTATGCTGCACCAGGTGAGGTAAAAGGGGTATGAATATATTTTTAAAAATCAAGTAAACCAAGTGATAGATGGAGATGTAGAAACTAAGCCAAAAAGTTAGCTCAGATATACACACTATACATTTTATTAGTCTTTATTAGAACAAATTAATTTACTTCTGATAGAAGCTTCACTTTAAAAAAACATGGTTGTGTTCAAATTCCTACTTGACACTGCTTTTTGGCAAACCGTTCTATTTTTACTAGTTCTATACTCAATTATTATGGACAAATTTTTCATAACAATAAATGAATTTCTCAATGGTACAATACTCAATATATATATAAGACCAATACTCCCAAAGTATGGACATGACTGTAACAGAGTGTTATTATCAGAGAACATATTGTTTTTTATGATATATATTAATAGCTACAGATAACATTGTTTACTCATGCACATTAAGTTTTTACTACCTATTGAAGGTTTCTACCTTACACATGAAAATTATTCATGTCCCAGAGTATGGCATCTGGCCAAAGGTTGAACTATGATTGAAAATGGTTGTCAAATTGGCTTTTTAGACCATCACAGAAAAGTTGTCAGCTGTAATAGCCATCCTGGAATCGTGGTGGAAAGTTCCTGGGAGTTGCTTTTTCTTGTGTTTTGATCAAGTCTACAATAGCTGACAGTACCGCACAGTCTCTGGATCTAGTGTCTTTCCAGTCTACAGGATGGGGACTTTCGATCTTCTCTTGCAGAAGGATGTCTAGTTCCTTTCTTAATTCCTAAGGTAGGAAAAATTATGTATGTTCAATAAAGGCAGATGTACTATCAAACTATAATAAAAGTGACTCAACTTGGTATAAGGAATTTTCTAAGCTAGTATACAAAAGACTGGAAATACTCAGTGAACAACTTACTGAGGTCTGGTTATGAGTAGCCCACTGAAGTATAGTAAAGCTAAGAAAGTCAAACTTCAACAAAACTGAGCCATTTAAAATGGTTGGTCTACCTACCTCAAAAAACAATAGGGAAAAACTATATATCAATTTCTTCACACTATTTGTTCTGCTGAAATAGAGTAAGAAATATTTCATATAACAAATGTAACACTTGAAACAAAACCACAAGATTACAAAGCTAACTGTGTGCAGACTCAAAGATAATCATGTAAAGTCAGTCACCTTAACAAGATGGGCAATTCTTGCTGGAGACCGAAAGACAATCCATTCATCTACGGCAATAGTTTCCTGGTCGTTATCCTTCTGGATGGAAATATCACCTCCAAAGAACAACAGACAGTATGGGGAAACCTCTGTGCAGTCATACAAATATATCTGTAATGAGAAATAAAGCAAGTTAATACATTCAGCGGCCAGGATTATTGCCACATCAATTCAACATCACCAGTATAAATCTATTAGTGCTTCTAAAATCGGTATTAGCCTGCTAGTGTAATTCAGAAATTCTGAACAAATACCATTTTAAATAAGCCATTCTTCATTAATTCAAGAACATGGGAGTTTTATGTTTTTGTTTCAATTCAAGCAATAGTACACTATTCTGTAAGCAAATTATTTCCTGAGTGACAACACCAAAACTCATCTGAAATTATTTTAATCTATAAACAGAATCAATAATTATAAGGTATATTGACATGCCAACAAAATTCTTTGTATAGTGTAAACTCCTATATACCACAAAATGCCAGGATTTCTTGAAAGCAGACTCTGAAAGAAAACTATGCAAATCAAATAACTTGTCAATTAATTAAAATATAAAGATCCAATATAACAGCCCTGCTGCATATTAAAATTATAGATTGTTAAGGAAATTATAATTCATGTCAGAGGAAAAAATTTTTAAGAAAGAACAAATTTTGTTTATAAGTGTGAAGAGTACACAATTATAGAAACACAATTAAGATTGATACTCAGATTCATGATTATTTTAAATATTTACTTACACTACTTGTTCTCATCTTCAGGTGATAGATAAGCCAGTTGTAGTGAAACTCTGTTTGCTCCACATTAACAGATTTAGGATGAATAGCAACTAGTCCATCAGTTTTTGTGTAAACTTTCACCCTTTAAAAAAGTTAAAATGCAGTTGTTTAAAATCCCAAACCAATACCAGAATCTTAACAAAAACTCCACAGATGAGTTCAATTTATTTTTGCAATTATGCAAATATATATTTGGGAAGAACAGAGCTTTTATTTTATATAACATGGAAAAATATCAGCTAAATATGAATACTCTATACATTATACAAGAGTTCCTTTCTTGCAGGTATAATTATTTAACATATTAGAAAGTGACAGAATATTCTTTATTCTAATACCAGTAATAGACAATGAAATAAATATCTGAAATAATTCTAAGTGATTCAGACCAGTAGTCTATAAATTTTACTGCCAATCATACTAATAACCCTCAATTTACAGAATTTTGTAGTGATCAGTTTAAAATTTTCAGTTTATTCACCCAGATATAAAATAAAAAATTAAGAATTTTAAGGATTTTAGCTATAACTAATTTTTAAAACCTATTTTAAAATATGTTTTAAATGGTCTCCGAATCACTCAAATCCACCAATTTCAAAAGAGGAATATCTGGAATAAATGTACTTTACAGGGCTGTAGTCAAGTCTCTCAGTTCCTAGGGAACTTTTCTTTGATAGTCACACAAGTTTTACCTCAATCTGCAGGAGTCTTTAATTTGTATTATTTAGCAAGGAGATGCCTGATGGTTCAAGTCAATGGTTATTACCTAGATTAGATGACAGCATAAAAGCTGATAATCCTTTTTGTTTTTAAGAGTATCTTTTTCATGGTTCTAGGAATTCATAATACGTCTACCAAAATCATGAATCACAGTTTTGAGTCATTATTCAGATATTATTTCTGAAATTATCTCTCTTCACCACACAATTTAACCATGCCATCCTGCAATCTTACATCACTAGAGCAGAGGGGCACAGGACAAGACCAGAGGGAAAACATTTTAGGCTCTGTGGGCCCTATGATCCGTCATAACTAACTGAGCTCTGCTAGTGTAGCACTGATAGCATGTAAATGAGCAGATGTGGCCGTGTTCCAATAAAAATACAGACAAACAAGTTTTTGGCCAGCATGCCAACATTTGCTGACTCCTGGTCTAGAACACAACAAAGCACCAATCCCAAAGACCTACATTTTTCTCATAAATCCTTCCCAGGATGGCAGAGGAGTATATAAAGTGTTTTATTTCAAAGAGTCTCTGTGTTAAGCTACCTGTAAAAGTGAGGGATAGAAAAGAAAAAGAATTTGACAAAGTATTGATGTCAAATCTGGATCACATAAAATGTGGATAATCCACCTACAATGGTTAAAATTCATGTCACCCATCATTTCATACTTTAAAATAGGGTTTCTCAACCTCAATATTTTTGACATCCTGAACTGTGTCATCTTTGTTGTGGGGAGCTGTCCTGTGCATTCAATGTTTAACAGCATCCTGGCCTCTGTCTGCTAGATGCTTGTAGTGACCAACACAAATGTCTCTAAACACTGTCAAATGTCCCCTGGAGAACAAAATCACCCCAGCTGAGAACCACTGCACTAGAGCCACATTTATACTTAGTCAATCTTTGAGGTTTATTACTTTTTGCTTATAATCAGAGTACCTAACTTTTTCATCAGTTCAAATTTTATATTACTACAGAATGGCTGCATTTTATATGCCCATCTAACTGAAATACCATATGACACAGTAGTATAAAACGATAATTTCCCTGCTGTTACTGGACACCCATGTTTTTTACAATATAGCTTTTAAAAAACATTGAAAATTTTTTCCTTAGGATCTATTCCTCAAATTAAAATACTCACTAATGAATCCATTAGGCCAATGAGTATAGTAATGAGTCTCAGTACATAATTCTAATCTTGAATGCCTTCCAAAAGGGTAGCACAAATTGACATACTGTGATGTCTGATTTGTCTCCTCACTAGAATAAGCTCATTTACTAAGCAAAAATATGCTTTGTTATTATCTCCAACTGCTACCGAGGCTGACTATGTGTACATATACTTTAAGCTATACTTTATTTCTCAAAACGGTAAAATCACAATTTTCAAAGAGCTGAATATAAAATTATCTCTTTTATAAGAAGATAGGGGGAAAAAAATCCTGAAACAAAATATTCTCTAAGCAATGTCCATCCAGGCACTGATCTTTAATAGCTGGCTTACTTTTCTAATATTTAGTATTATATTTTACTAACATTCTTTGTGAATAATGGGTGGGAGAAAGTGATGCCTATGTTAGTTTGCCTTATCCTATATGAGTAAAGAGTAAGAGTATGGTGCAAATATGAATAAGAACAAATTTACAGTGTGAGCCCTACTGCACCAGAAGATTTCAAAAGCTTAAGGAGGGAATTAGAATATATTCACAATAATCTTCAATGCTTACATTTTTCTTTTTTTACCCAAGTTTAGTCGAATTTTGGCAACTTTGGGATATAAACCAGCACAGATGACAGCTTTAATTATCTTCTCATTATCTATTGGAGGTGGGAAGGCAGAGGAAAAAAAAGTAAAATATTGATACAGTGGACAACAGCAAGTTATTTACACTGTATTTTCTGCTTTACCTGAATTTATATTAGATTTTGGGTCTTTAGGATTTCTACTGCTTACAAATCCAGCTCCAAGAAGATGCTCAGCAAACTGTCCTTTCATGTTATGCAGCATCTAGGGAGCAATGATAAACAGAACTAGAAGACCTTTCACACAGATTTACAGGGGCTATAAAGCATACTCTCATAAATAAACTTAGCTATCAGCTTTCTCTGCTTCATAGAACATTTTTGTAAAACTATGATGTTTTAGAGCAGGGGTTGGCAAACTACAAAATTCATAAAACCTGTTTTTGTCAGTAGAGTATGTATTGGCATATCCATTCAACTACATATTATCTATAGTTGCTTTGCACTATAATAGCAGAGGTGAATTGTTTCAGCAGAGATCATATGGCCTGTAAGCCTGAAATATTTATTGTCAGATCTTTTACAGAAAAGATTTACCTGTTGTAGGGAGTATCAATGATGATTAACAATCACCCATCTTGCAAAAAGCTAGTATAATTTTAAAAATTACCCTCCATTCTTTATTTTGAAAAACATACAGAGAAGCATAAAGAAAATAACCAACATCCATAATTCTACTATTGAGATTTAACTATTACATATCGGCACAAAAGCTTAAGGCCTTTTTTTGTTTTTTACAAAATTTACTATTTGGGCAAAATTGATACATGGTTCAGTATAAGTACTCAAGTGATATAGAAAAAGATAAAGGAAAGAAACTTCCCTAAACTCCACAGTCAGAAATAATCATTAACTAAGTGAATAATACTGCAGACATTTATGCATATACACTGACACAAGACTGGACAGAAATGCCAACCTAACAAGAGTGATAGTATAGAAAGCTAGTTTAGTATAAGTATTAATATTAATCTTAGTTCAATTTAAAGAAGAATGCCTAACTTTTGACTCCCCCAAAACTAAAAAGCTTACTGTTGACCAGAATCCTTACCAGTAACAAAGTTAACATGCATTTTGTATATGATATACTGTATTCTTACATAAAGTAACCTAGAGAAAGGTTTTTCAAATTGTTACAAATCTCCAAAAAATTTTCCAATGTACTTATTGAAAAATACCCATGTATAAGTGGACTACACAGTTCAAACCCACATTGTCAACTATACACTTTTATGAACTGTGTGACTGTATAGTTTCCCCACCTAATTTCTCTTGTAACTGACTCTCTAGGACACTTCCTGGTATTTACTACCATTATTTGATATTATTTAGTATCATAACCTTTACATTCTATTCTGTATCCATTATTCCTAATACTGTTTTATATTAGTTCTGTATTTAAATAATTTCAAAGCATTACACCAGCTGACCAAGCATGTATTCTCCATTCCTGAATTCCTTCTGACTCATCTCTTAATAGGCAGCATTTCACTGTCAGTGTTTCAAGAACAGCTCATGGGTGCAGTATTTCAAGTGCTTTCTTGAATGACTTCCTCTGTCTTTCTATCTCAATTAGTATCTTGATTGGATGTAATATTCTCAAGTAACACTTGAATTAAGCCATCTTTTCATACTGGTCACTTTTCATTTCAGGGAAATGATCTCACATGTATCTTTGAACACAAAGTGACACTTGAATTTCCCACAGAGACACCTATATTATCTTCATGATGGATCAGTCTTAACTTCCTGTCTATAAGATTTTTGCTTAGTGCTTTCATTTTTTCTTTTGTGGCTACATCTATAAACTGTGATTACCTCAGGCCTTTCTTTCATGGCAATAATTGAGTGTTTATTTTGTTCTTCATGATTCTTCTGGTCCTCAATTTATCTTCCTAAGTCAATAGTTTTCTTCCATTCTATTGTTTATTTTCTTATTGTTGTTTTGCTGAATTCATTTGCTTCTTAAATCCTTACTAAGAAGTACTTTTAAGGTATTTTCTGTTGAGACATGCTATATTCCATTCTTTTTCCCATTGGCTGCAGCACCTTTCAGAGAGTTGTCATGACCCTTTATTTTGTTAACATCTGGGCACTTCTGATTAGAGATGCAAGCTTCTTGAGACCCTTACCCCCTTGTACTGAAGATCTGTTAAATGTTTGGTACCAGGGTTCAGGCTACATAGGTGGAATATACGTGTAATGGGGGAAGGTGAGGACATTCCCATTCCCACCTGCTTGAATCACTTCTCCAATTCACTGGGGAGTCTGAAGCTGACGTGTATCTACCCTATTTATGGTTTACTTTCTCTTGTTTCACAAATGCCTCCTGTCCAGTGTTTTCTCACTACACTAAGTCGGTTAAAAATACCTACCCAGGAGTTAAAGATATTTGCTCTACTTGATATTTAAAATAGATTTTGGGAGTATCAGGGAAAACTCTATGGTTGAAACATCAAAATGACAACTACAGGGTGAGTGTAGGGTAACCAAGCTTTACTACCTTTTCCTGCTCTTTTCTAGAATCTTGTCTCTTTTCTCAGCCATTAATTTTTTATATTATACATCTTTTCCTATTTTGTTGCAGTTGAGTTAAAAGATTCCTTCTGCTGTTTCATATAATGATTAAATTTCATAAGGCAAACTCACATAATGGGCTTTTTGCTACAGATAGAACTGCACAAAATATACATGAGAATCACTTCAAAACATACACCATTACCTGCAATGTGTTTGAAGACAGAAAATACTCCCAGCAATAATCTTTTTCATATCTGAAGCCACGTCTCCTAGCTTCTTCCCAGCCCTATGGGGCAAAGAAATGAAGAAAACTATATTAGTTCTCTAAGCAAAGATGCTCGCTAGTTCATCTTTATTTTGGTAGTAATTTAATTTCTACTGATATTTCATTCTTTTTGAAAAGAAAAAATTCAAAGAATTTTGAAATTTAGAAACTAAAAAACCATAAACTCCCCATATCTTAGTCATTAAAAGATAACCACTGAATTTGCATTCAAGATGGCAGCGTAAGAGGTGAGACACAGAATTCCTTCCAAAACCACATATAATAGGAAAATATAGTTAATACAACTAATCTTAAAAGAACAACAGGAAAGAAGGCTGCATTAGACTGCTTACACCTGCAGAACAGAGCACACCTCACAAAACAGAATAACATACCAAAGCCTTGATCCGGCGAGACAAAAGCCCTTCTCCCACACAAGCTCACTGGCAGGAGGAAGAGAAGCAGAGCGGGGATGGGGTGGAAGTTTAGGCCTGCTTAATACCCAGCCCTGGAGATCTGCTTTGGGAGCACAAACCTACATTGCATGGTACTCTGGGGATTAGTGGGGTTGGAAAGCTAAGACAGGCGGAATACTTGGAGAGACTGAGATTCCAGCCATTTGTGGAGGACAGGCATCCACATCCGGCTGCTCTGGGACAAAGGGAAGGCAGGAGGTCGGAGAAGGTTCCTAGCAGCGAGAGGGCTACTGAAGGGGCGGGGTTTGCATGGAGCTGGCTGCCCAGGAGAAGGGATAGGTGGACAAGGTTTTCTGGGTACACTCTGCCCAGCAGGTTGGGAACTTTCAAGAGCTTCAGGTGCTCCAACCCCCTGGCTCGGTACTCAGCTCCAAGGCCCCCGACAGTGATACCCACAGCCTGCTGTGCCTTCCTCCTGGCCTGCCGGCAACGGTTCGCAAACCGGCAGTCTCTGCCCTGGTCAGGTGAGGCAGAGGGAGGCCCCGCCTATGGAAGCTACAGATGCAAAGTGCAGAGGCTTACACCTGTGTGCTCCGCTGACTGGTTCTGACAGTGGAGACAGGCACTGCAGCCAGGAAGCAGTTAACAGCTCTTTCCTGCCCCCCAGGCACCAGTGCTGCTCCCGAGAGCGCCGACATCACTCCAGGGGCTGAGAAGCTCCAGAGACTAGAAGCTTCTGGGCACTAGAGGGCGCCACATATAAATATGAAACATCAAAGGAACCTGGTTCAAACAAAAATCTCAAAACATCAGAAAAAGGGCCAAATGAAACTGGATTCACCAATCTTCCTGAAAGACAGTTCAAAATCAAAATCATAAACATGCTCATGGAGGTACAGAAAAATATTCAAGAACTCAGGGATGAATTAAGAATGGAGATTAATCATTAAGAAATTCTGTATCTGAAATGAAACATACAATGGAGGGATTTAAAAGCGGATTAGATGTAGTAGAAGAGAGAGTAAATGGAATAGAAATTAGACAGAGGAATACAAAGAGGCACAGAGAAAAAAAGGATCACTAAGAATGAAAGAATATGGAGAGAACAGCGTGACTAATCCAAACGGAAAAATATTTGCAATATAGGGGTACCAGAAGAAGAGAGAGGAAAAGGAATAGAAAGTGTCTTTGAGGAGTGTCAAAATGTCAAAGTGATCATCCATCATGATCAAGTAGGATTTATTACAGGGATGCAAGGATGGTACATTTGAAAATCCATCATCATCCACCCCATCAACAAAAAGAACGACAAAAACCACATGATCATATCCACAGATGTTGAAAAAGCATTCGACAAAAGTCAACATCCATTCATGATAAAAACTGTCAACAAAATGGGTACAGAGGGCAACTTCTGCAATCTGGGGAAGGATATAGTGTCTCCGGCCATGGAGGTGCACACATCTCCCAACACAAGGGACCCAAGGAAGACAACACCAAGACATATAATGATTAAAATGGCAAAGATTAAGGATAAGGACAGACTTTTAAAAGCAGCTGGAGAGAGAAAAAAGATCACATACAAAGGAAAACCCATCAGGCTATCATCATACTTCTCAACAGAACCATACAGGCCAGAAAGGAGTGGCATGATATATTTAATGCAATGAAACAGAAGGGCCTCAAACGAAGAATACTCTACCTGGTAAGGCTATCATTTAAATTTAAAGGAGGTATTAAACAATTTCCAGATCAGCAAAAGCTGAGAGAATTTACTTCCCAAAAAACACCTCTACAGTGCATTCTGGAAGGACTGCTATAGATGAAGTATTCCTAAGGCTACATAGCTGTCAACAGGGGAAATAACACCACAGAAAAGTAAAACAATTACTAAGCAGATGCAAAATCAAATCAACTACCCCAAAAGTCAATCAAGGGATAGACAAAGAGTACAGAATATGACACCTAATATATAAAGGAGGGAGGAGGAAGAAAAAGGAGGAAAAAAAAAAAGACAACCTTTAGGTTGAGTTTGTAATAGCATACTAAGTGAGTTAAATTAGACTGTTAGATAGTAAAGGAATTACCCTTGAACCTTTGGTAACCACGAATCTAAAGCCTGCAATGGCAGTAAGTACATACCTATCGATAATCACCCTAAATGTAAATGGTCTGAATGCACCAATCAAAAGACACACAGTCACTCAATGGATGCAAAAACAAGACCCGTCTATATGCTGCTTACAAGAGACTCACCTCATACCAAAGACATACACAGACGGAAAGTAAAAGGATGGAAAAAGATATTTCACGCAACTAATAGGGAGAAAAAAGCAGGAGTTGCAGTACTTGTATCAGACAAAATAGACTTCAAAACAAAGTAACAAGAGACAAAAACAGACATTACATAATGATAAAGGGGTCAGTCCAACAAAAGGATATAACTCATAAATATCTATGCACCCAACACAGGATCACCTATATATGTGAAACAAATACTAACAAAATTAAAGGGGGAAACAGAATGCAATGCATTCATTTTAGGAGACTTCAACACACCACTCACTCTGAAGGACAGATCAACCAGACAGAAAGTAAGTAAGGAGACAGAGGCACTGAACAATGTATTAGAACAGATGGACCTAACAGACATTTACAGAACACTCCATCCAAAAGCAACAGAATACACATTCTTCTCAAGTGCACATGGAACATTTTCAGCAATAGATCATATACTAGGCCACAAAAAGAGCCTCAGTAAATTTAAAACGATTGAAATTGTATCAACCAGCTTCTCAGACCACAAAGGTATGAAACTAGAAATAAATTAAGCAAAGAAAAGGAAAAACCTAACAAACACATGGAGGCTTAATAACATGTTACTAAATAATCAATGGATCAACGACCAAATAAAAACAGAGATCAAGCAATATATGGAGACAAATGACAACAATAATTCAATATCACAAAATATGTGGCACGCAACAAAGGCTGTGCTAAGAGGGAAGCATATGGCAATACAGGCCTATTTCAGAAAGAAGAACAGCCCCACATGAAAAGTCTAAACTCAGGAAAGAAGAACAATCCCATATGAAAAGTCTAAACTCAATATTAATGAAACTAGAAAAAGAAGAACAAATGAGGACCAAAGTCAGTAGATGGAGGGACATGATAAAGAGTAAGGAGAAATAAATAAAATAGAGAAGAATAAAACAATAGAAAGAACCAATGAAAGCAGGAGCTGGTTCTTTGAGAAAATAAACAAAATAGATAAACCCCTAGACAGACTTATCAAGAAAAAGAGTCTAAACACATAAACAGAATCAGAAATGAGAAAGGGAAAATCACTACCAACACCACAGAAATACAAAGAATTATGAGAGAATACTATGAAAAATTCTATGCTAACAAACTGAATAACCTAGAAGAAATGGACAACTTTCTAGAAAAATACAACCTTCCAAGGCTGACCCAGGAAGAAACAGAAAATCTGAATAGACCAATTACCCGCAAAGAAATTGAATTGGTAATCAAAAACTACCTAAGAACAAAACACCTGGACCAGATGGTTTCAATGCTGAATTTTATCAAACATTTAGTGAAGACCTAATACCCATTCTCCTTATAGTTTTCCAGACAGTAGAGAGGAGGGAATACTCCCAAACTCATTCTATGAGGCTGGCGTCACTCTAATACCAAAACCAAGTCAAGACACCACAAAAAAAGAAAATTACAGACCAATATCCCTGATGAACAGAGATGCAAAAATACTCAACAAAATATTAGCAAACCGAATTCAAAAATACATCAAAATGATCAACCAACATGATCAAGTAGGATTTATTACAGGGATGAAAGGATGGTACATTTGAAAATCCATCATCATCCACCACATCAACAAAAAGAAAGACAAAAACCACATGATAATATCCATAGATGCTGAAAAAGCATTCGACAAAATTTAACATTCATTCATGGTAAAAACTCTCAACAAAATGAGCATAGAGGGCAAGTACCTCAACATAATAAAGGCCATATATGACAAACACACAGCCAAAATCATACTTAACAGCAAGAAGCTGAAAATCTTTCCTTTGAGATTGGGAACAAGACAAGGATGCCCACTTTCCCCACTTTTATTCAACATAATTCTGGAGGTCCTAGCCACGGCAATCAGACAACACAAGGAAATAAAAGGCATCCAGACTGGCAAGGAAGAAGTTAAACTGTCACTGTTTGCAGATGACATGATATTGTACATAAAAAAACCCTAAAGAATCCACTCGAAAACTATTAGATCTAATATTCTAATATCTGAACTCAATAAAGTTGCAGGATACAAAATTAATACACAGAACTGTTGCATTCCTATACACTAACGATGAACTAGCAGAAAGAGAAATCAGGAAAACAATTCCGTTCACAATTGCATCAAAAAGAATAAAATACCTAGGAATAAATCTAACCAAGGAAGCAAAAGACCTATACCCCGAAAACTACAAGACACTTCTAAGAGAAATTAAAGAGGACACTAATAAATGGAAATTCATCCCATGCTCTTGGCTAGGAAGAATTAATATTGTCAAAATGGCCATCCTGCCTAAATCAATCTACAGATTCAATGCAATCCCTATCAAAACACCACAGCATTCTTCAACGAAATGGAACAAATAGTTCTGAAATTCATATGGAACCACAAAAGACCCCGAATAACCAAAGCAATCCTGAGAAAGAAGAATAAACCTGGGGGAATTATGCTCCCCGACTTCAAGCTCTACTACAAAACCACAGTAATCAATACAATTTGGTACTGTCACAAGAACAGACCCATAGACCAATGGAACAGACTAGAGAGCCCAGATATAAACCCTAGCATATATGATTAATTAATATACGATACAGGAGCCATGGATATACAATGGGGAAATGACAGCCTCTTCAACAACTGGTGTTAGCAAAACTGGACAGCTACATGCAAGAGAATGAAACTGGATTATTGTCTAACCCCATACACAAAAGTAAACTCAAAATGGATCAAAGACCTGAATATAAGTCATGAAACCATAAAACTCCTAGAAGAGAGTATAGGCAAAAATTTCCTGAATATAAATATGAGCAACTTTTTCCTGAATGTATCTCCTCAGGCAAGGGAAACAAAAGTAAAAATGAACACATGGGACTACATCAAATTAAAAAGCTTCTGTACAGCAAAGGAACCATCAGCAGAACAAAAAGTCATCCTACAGTATGGGAGAATATATTTGTAAACAACATATCAAACAAGGGGTCAACATCCAAAATATATAAAGAACTCACATGCCTCAACAACCAAAAAGCAAATAACCTGATTAAAAAATGGGCAGATGATATGAACAGACAATTCTACAAAGAAGAAGTTCAGATGGCCAACTGGTGGGAATGTAAGCTAGTTCAACCATTGTGGAAAGCAATATGGAGGTTCCTCAAAAAACTAAAAATAGAAATACCACTTGACCCGGGAATCCCACTCCTTGGAATTTACCCAAAGAATACAACTTCTCAGATTCAAAAAGACATATGCACCCCTATGTCTATCACAGCACTATTTACAATAGCCAACATATGGAAGCAACCTAAGTGTCCATCAGTGTATGAATGGATAAAGAGGTGGTATATATACACAATGGAATACTATTCAGCCATAAGAAAGAAACAAATCCTACCATTTGTAACAACATGGATGGAGCTGGAGGATATTATGCTCAGTGAAGTAAGCCAGGTGGAGAAAGACAAGTGCCAAATGATTTCCCTCATTTGTGGAGTATAACAACGAAGCAAAACTGAAGGAACAAAGCAGCAACAGACCCCAAGATGGGACTACTGGTTTCCAAAGGGGAGGGTTGTGGGTGGGGGAAGGCGGGTGGGGCAGGAGGGAGAAGGGGACTAAGGAGTACTATGATTGGCACACATGGTGTTGGGGCAGGGATCATGGGGAAGACAGTGCAGCACACAGAAGGCAAATAGTGACCCTGTGGCATCTTCTTATACTGATAGGCTGTGACCGCAATAGGGTATGGGGCGGACGTGATAATAAGGGTGCTTGTATTAACCACATTGCTTTCTCATGTGAAACCTTCTTAAGAGTGTATATCAATGATACCTTAATAAAAAAATAAAAAATGTATCAAAGACCTGGATGTAAGTCATGAAACCATTAAACTCTTAGAAGAAAACATAGGCAAAAATCTCTTGCATGAGCAACTTTTTCCCGAACACATCTCCTCAGGCAAGGGAAACCAAATAAAAAATTAACAAATGGGACTACATCATGCTGAAAAGCTTCTGTACAACAATGGACACCATCAGCAAAACAAAAAGGCATCCTAGAGTATGGGAGAATATACTTGTAAATGACATATCCGACAAGGGGTTAACATCCAAAAAATATATAAAGAACTCACATGCCTCAACACCCAAAAAGCAAATAACCCTATTAAAAAAATGGGTGGAGGATATGAACAGACACGTCTCCTAAGAAGAAATTCAGATGGCCAACAGGCACATGAAAAGATGCTCCACATCATTAATTATGAGGGAAATGCAAATTAAAACCACAATGAGATATCACTTCATACCAGTTAGGATGGCCAACATAGAAAAGACAAAGAACAATAAATGCTGGCCAGGATGCGCAGAAACGGGAACCCTCCTACACTGCTGGTGGGAATATAAAATAGTTCAACCATTGTGGAAAGCAGTATGGAAGTTCCTCAAAAAACTAAAAATGGAAATACCATTTGACCCAGGAATCCCACTCCTAGGAATTTACCCTAAGAATGCAGCAGCCCAGTTTCAAAAAGACAGATGCACCCCTGTTTATCGCAGCACTATTTACAATAGCCAAGAAATGGAAGCAACCTAAGTGTCCATCAGTAAATGAATGGATAAAGATGTGGTACATATACACACAATGGAATATTATTCAGCCATAAGAAGAAAACAAATTCTACCATTTGCAACAACATGGATGGAACTAAAGGGTATTATGCTCAGTGAAATAAACCACGCAGAGAAGGACAAGTACCAAATGATTTCACTCATCTGTGGAGCATAAGAACAAAGCAAAAACTGAAGGAACAAAACAGCAGCAGACTCACAGAACCCAAGAATGGACTAATAGTTACCAAAGGAAAAGGGACTGGAGAGGGTTGGTGGGAAGGGAGGGAGAAGGGGATTAAGGGGTATTATGATTAGCACACATAACGTAGGGTGGGGCATGGGGAAGGCAGTATAGCACAGAGAAGACAAGTAGTGACTCTATAGCATCTAACTGCACTGATGGACAGTGACTGTACTACTATGTGGTGCGGACTTGATAATGGGGGGAATCAAATAACCACAATGTTGCTCATGTGATATTTTATGTTAATGATACCCCAAAAAAAAGATTCTGTATGAAAACCACTTAAAAAAAAAAAAGATAACCACTGAAATTCCAGAGCTTCATACAAATAAGTATTTAGTTATATAATAATATATTGTGTATTTTACACAAAACGGCATCATATTATATACATATTAGTCAAAGAGAGCACTCTGTTGAACCAATTTCAATGCTATTTTATTTTCAACTTCACGAATATGACTTTTTTTAGCTCGAAGAGGAAGAAGAGAAAAAATAATACTGAATGAGCTCAAAGGAAAAAATATATAAACTTTCCCACTATATGTAGTACGAACTGAGTCTAGAACTACAGTAAAAAGATGCTGTCTCTATGAACCAAATCACACCTGAAGTTTGCAAAGATGGACAATAAATGTTTTCCTCAGATAAGCCTGGCTCTTGGGAGCAAAAACTTCTCTTTAATTTGAATAATGTACATGATGATACTCTTATCAAAACATTAAATCTGAATACAGGTATAGTTTATTAATGAACAAAAAGAGACTTTCTGTCATGAGTGTAAGATAAAGATACAAATAAATAATATCAAAAATTTAAACCCAATTGTTCAGTTGTTGTATTGTTATCGAAACACAACTATAGAGTTCTTTTCCAAAAGCATAAATGTAATGACCTATTAGAAAACTGAAAAATGATGTACAATTTTTTTCACATGCTCATCTAACTTTAAACATTCTCACTCAGCAATTTATTTCTGATACTATGAAAATACACATTTTAATAAGTTAAATATGTTCTTATTCTATTATCAGTTTTTCACTTGCATAAACTGTCACAGTCCAGAACTTATTTTCTTCTTTCTTTTTTTTACCTCAAATGCATTCACAACTGTTAGGTGGTCACTTTTAGTATCCTTTGCCAATTCCTTTCTTCTTGCATCTGCGATCTTTTCTTTTCCCTTAAAAAACAAACAATATAAAACAGATGAAGGTAACATAAATTGACCTGATGGTATGTAATTAGAGGACGGTACTCTAATAAAAAGCTAATGAAAATGTATCCAAGTAACAACTATTCTGTGTATATAAATATGCCCAATCTTGTATTTGCATCTTTCTTACCAATGGAATAACAAAGGGATCTTTGAAGCTGAGACTAGCAGCAATGGTGAGTACTGGGTCTAAGCAACAGAACAGAGCTCCAAAAAGAATCATTTTTCCAATGTGTGGCTCAACTGGTAATCGTGCTAAGTGGACTCCAAGAGGTGTCAATTCTTCTTGTTTATCCAATGCATTCTGTAAAGTAAGGGTTTAATATTTAAAATAGACTTTGTAAAGGATTATACTCAAAGCTATTTAAGTTTGCTTTAAAAGAGAGTAGTAGGCCACTCCTTACTCTCTTAAGTCCAAATGCCCTAATATCGTTCAGTTTTAGTGTTCTACGTTGAAACGTTAAGTTTTGAGGTCAGCAAATAGTTAGAAACTTATATAAACAAAAGAAAATCCACAACTTTGCTTTATTCTAAATGTTAGGAAAGAAATAGGAGAAATAACACATAAGCAAATCATCAATCAAGTAAAGAAATGTGGAAAAAACTTTAAAAAAGAGACACTATTATGTATTTGGAATATATAATGCATAGCCCCTAGATTCTAGTAGTTTAGGAGGCATGAGACAGGATGGCAAGAGATAATGGACATATTTAGAACCCCAATAAATGGGGGTGACTTCTGCTCTGATCACCTAACTAATTTGGTCGAATCATCCCACTGAACATAGGTAAAAAAAATGACCTGAAGACACTGAGGAGTTAAAAAAAGAATTACAAGAGTTTTAAGTATAGCATTTGGGGGGAATAACAGAAATCCAGGGATGTGAGCCCAACACTGGGGTTTCATTTCCTGACAACAGCAACACAAATGCCCTCTGGAGAAATTATCATCATCCCAGGCTTCAAATTTTTATATACAAAGAACTTTGTAAATATAATGTGCACGGCACAATTAAAATCATTAGGCATATAAGATCTAACAAAAATATAATTAATATGTGTCCCATCAGACAGACTTCTAAACATTTATGACAGAAATAACTTAGATCTTACAAAAACTCTGAGTACAAAAAAAATTCACTACTTGTTTTTTGAATGCAATGTTAATTTGGTATGTAAACTTGACAGGGACATTTGGAGAAAGGAAAACTAATACTTTTACGCATGAGAAACCCGAAACAAAATACTGGCAAATTGAATCTAGCAAGTTAGGTTTCAGGAATGAAGGCTGGTTTAACATTTGAAAAATCAATGTAATTGAACACATTACAAATTAAACAAGAAAAACTGCACCATAATCTGAGAGGCAGAAAGGTGTTTGATAAAATCAATTATCCATGTATAATAAAAATTTCTTAGTAAATCATCAATATGCTCAACGAATCACTGAAAACTTTCCCTTTAAGAACAAGAATGTAAGAATGCACAATTATAATGCCACTTCAGCTCAATACTGTACTAGGGGTCCTAGATAACTGGAAAGGAATAAATGAAATTGCAATTATTTGTAGATGTGCTTGTGCATGCAGAAAACAATCTACATACAATTATCAGAGTTAAGTGGGTTTCACAGCATTGATGACTATAAGGTCAGATTTCAAAAACCTATTTTATTTCTGCATATCAGACTTACAAGAATATCAAAGAATTTTAAATTAGGGGAGAATCCAAAATATCATTGAGCTAAGAAATAAATGTTTTTCAAAGTCCAATAAAACCCCTACACAGAAAACAATGAGATACCAAGAGAGATTAAATACCTAAATAAATGAGACAGATCATGCTCTTGTTTAGTAAGACCCAATAATGTAATTAAGGCAGTGTGGCACTGGCTCAAGAAAAGAAATACACACCAATAAAGAACAGAGCCTACAAAAAGATACACAAATCCATAGACACTTGACCTAAGACAAAGGCTACAACAAAGGGAAAAAGACAAACTTTTCAGTCCAGTCAACTGACCTATACATGTAAAAACTTTGACTCCTACTTTATGACACACACACAAGTATCACTTGCAGATAGATTATGTATCTAAATGTGAAAGACAAAAAACAATAAAGTTAAAATAATGTGTTTTCATGACTCCAGGGTAGATTAAGACTTATTAAAGGATAAAAAACAAAAACAATAAAGAAAAAGACTGATACATTTGACTATATTAAAATTAGAAATTTAGTTTATCAAAACTCTATATAAAGTGGAAAGGTAAAAACACAGACATGGGCAATAGAAAGCTGACAAAAGGTTCACATAAGAAAACGTAAGAAGTATATAATGAGCTCCTACAACCTAACAGAAAAGCAAGTACTAGCAATTTATAAAAGAGGCTATCCAAATAGGCAATAAACAAATGAAAAGCTGCTCACAAATTCATTAATAATCATGGTAATGCAAATTAAAACTACTACATACCTACCAGCATAGTTAGAACAAGACTACCAAGGGCTGGTGACACTATAGAGCAATTGAGAACTGACCTACCACCAGCACTGGTTAGGAGGGTAAAGTGGTTTAACTTTGGGAAACACATTATCTATCAAAGCTGATAATATATATCCTTATGATCCAGTGAACTTAGTTAAGTACCCAGGAGAAATACTTAATCCACTGAATATTCATACCAGCATTATACTTAATAGCCTCAAATTGGAAATAACCAAAATGACTTTGAGTCATCATGAGTTTCATCAAATATGAAAAGGAGTGAACAATAGCTAAAACCAAGATGGATCTCACAATATTAAGCGGAAGAATGCAGAACCCCATTCTTCTCTCCAAAAGCGCACCTGTATCCTGTGTGAGTTCACAGCAAGCTCACAAAGTAGGACAAATAAAATAGAGCTCCTTACAGAGATGCACACTTGTGTAGTAAAACCATCAAGAAAAGCAAGCAAGAGATTTTACCAGGAAAGGCATGACAGAGGTCAACTTTGGGACTGAGGGACAGGAGAGTGACCGGGAGAGGGTAAGAGGGGGACTTTACGATACTGGGGATGTTCTCACTTCTTCTTGACATGAGTAATGATTACATAGTGTTGCTCACTTTGTGATAAATCTTAAACTGGACCATTTTTGTTTTGCTCATTTATCCTGGATGGTCATGCTGTATTTCACAATAAAAAGTGATGTTTTGTTTTTTAATGTGGGCTTCAGACCCTACGGTTGGCAAGGATTTGCTGGCCTTTTCATAATTCTGATGCCTGTAAATGGCTAAATAAAGACTAGCTATTAAATGCAGTTGGGAGAGAAGTCATTAACTCTGGCTTCAGAGCCACCTGTCCTCTGGTGGTCCATCTCTACCACAAATAAAGAGTTGATTCTCTGATTGCCACCCAGCTCTCCGCAGCTATATTCTATTAGATAAAAGCCTGGAGGGGAAAAGAGGCGGGCAGTTAAACTTCTTTTCTCCCTAAATGCCAGTAATCTCACTAAATCTAATCCAAATTCCAACAAAGATGGCGAGATAATTTACAATGCTTTTTCATTTAAACAACTTATTACTCATTAAAAGACATTGCAATTTTCTGATATGGGTCAAATTCTCAAAATTATCTGTATAGACAGCTTAAGTAAAACTAAAACATGCAAAATACACCTACAGCATCCTCTAACTCAGCATTAGTCAACAGAATTTGCAGCAATGACAGAAATGTTCTATTTCTCTACTGTCCAATATGGAACCCACTAGTCAAACCACAAATGCCTGTGAACAACCGAAATGAATGTGACTGAGATACTGAATTTGTAATTTAATTCAAAATTTAAACAGTCACGTGTGGCTAGAACTACTGTATTTGACAGCACAGTTCTAACCTCTTTTCTTTACACTTTGGGCACTAACTCGTCACAGCCAATCCTGTGCCTCTTCTCAACATGATCTCTGATGGGATGACTAGCAACTAGGTGGTCACTTGACTAAGACACTGAAGGTAGTTTCTCAAAACACTGACTCCATAAAAAGGAACTAAGGAAAAAAGCTGTAAGATAAAGACAGGGAATATGGTATTTTGGAGAAAAGCCACCTGCTAGTATTCTTTCAAAAATTTAAGAGTTGCCATTACAACTGTCATTAAGGTTCCTTGGGTGTGATAAAGCTCTAAAAACATTGCAGTAATCAGAAGAGTAGAATAAATGAACCAAATGCATTTCAAGAATACAAATGAAGACAAAGAGCAGTAACTGAAAGGTTTCAAAATTTTATGTAATTTTAAATCACTTAGAATGAAAAATATTGTGCAGAAAGGGCCAAATGTAGGAATATCACAAAGGTATCACTTTATAACTTGCTATTATAGTAAAGTCAAATTGTGTATCAAATTTGGCACTATTCATTCATTGGTCTACCCTGCAGTAATGAGAGTAAAATTTATAATTAGCTGGCTTACAGGCTCTAACACTAAATTAGAATTGAAAAAAAAAATCAAATTTACCAATTCCATCAGGTGTCTTATGGAGAGCAACACTGCTTCATTCGATGGTGGATCCATTAACCTACTTAGAAAATAAGCAATTCCACCTAGCCTTAAAATCTGGAAGACAAATATAATTAAACATATATTGACTTAACAGTTTAGTCCTGTCCTTGTGTCAAGCATTCAAATAAGCATCAAAACTATACATGATTTTCAAGTTAGTTTACTAGAAAAGTGTAAATTATATTTGTGATTCTGTTAAAACAATGTTTAAAAGCCAATATTCTACTTTACCACCTACCAACTCTATTAGTGGAAAAAGCAGCTGGTTAAAATCTCAGCAAACAAGCTGATTACCAATTATCTTGAAGTAAGAAGGCTAATTACACAAAATATTTAAGATGCTGAAAAAATGGTTAAGTTTGTAATTAGGAATAACATCTTAAGATGTTAATAACAGTAGCCAACATTTGCTGAACACTTACTATATGCAGGCACTAATCTAAGAATTTTATATGAGGTTAATTTAAGTAACTTGTCCAACATCATAGGAAGTAGCCTGTCAGGGGAGGAGTTGTGATGCAAACACAGGCCGGCAGGCTCCAGAGAAGTACAGATTAAGAACTGTTTAATAAACATTTGAAGGAAGTTTAAAAACACAGTTTACTAACAGACACAAAACAAATGCATGGTAATAATTTTTCTTGCAGATTAATATACTGCTTTCCTCTATAAAATTTGTTGAAAATTAGAACAGCACCTCCACTTAGTTGTGTAATTCTCCCACCTAATTTACCTTTATTTGTAAACAAAGTTCTTCTAAAGGAGTTCTCAAAATTTCTGGCAGTTGATAGTCATCCAGAAGACTTGCTCTAAGACCATTATACAGATGATAGCAATGACCAGGTTGAACTCTTTATTAAAAAAAAAAAGGATTATCAGTAATTCTTTAGAACTACAGAGATAAAGAGAAGGCAGGGAGAGTAGCCAATATCTATTTCTTACAAGCCACATCGTAACTAATTTAATTTTTATTTCATTTTTAATCATATATTCCTTTTCCCCATCTATTGTGAATAACCCTAAATCCACTATCCCTATGTTCTACTTTTAAGAAATGTCAAGATTCCTCCCCTTCCCACCAGTACCTTGGCTCCTTATATCTGTCTTACTGATTATTGATTGCTCTGCTCAATTACTACAATCAACTTAGGTTAACCTATATATATATGCCTTGTGGGCATTTTATGTAACAAATCCTAGCATTATGTTAACCTGTCTATGTCTGTATTACTTAAAAAGCAAAAGTACGTGCTATTTAGTAAGCTCTCAGAGGGATGCTGAAAAAACAAATTTTGTTTGCATCTAATTGGACAATGTTAAGGATACATGTGGATATTTAAACAAAGTAAGTATTTCTTTGGGTTCTTGCTGCTACAGGAAGGGGAGGCCCTTAATCTATAGGAGTAAAAATAATCCTAAAAATCTCTGCTATTTCTGTTATGAGTTTACAACGATACATACATCATCTTTTATATAATATGCCTGTAGAAACTAAAAGTAACAGTGCCTCTACTGAAGACCATATAATATAGTTTGCTCTAGCCATCAAAATAATTATCAATCTAATTAGGCTCTGCTAAAAGGAATTTATATCTATGGCACTTTTAAGAAGCTATTTTCTATTTGAGTTAAAACACTGTAATTCCATACTTAACCTCCATTAGTATAGTAAAGAATTAGATAAAATCTAAATATTTCATTCACTTTATTTCCATGTTTCATGTATCAAAACCTAAGACCTAATAATAGGGTTTACTATTCAAATATGAAAATATGTCAAAAATTCACTATGGTGAAAACTTTTTGAATCAGTATCCAGTCGTGATAGGTCTGCATGGAAAAGCCCTAGTACTGCTGGGTCCCCAATTAAGTTACCCACAATAACTGATCTGAATAGTACACTTCTTGAACTGAGTCACGACTTTCACTCAACAGTAACCGATCGCATAATCTAATAAACTGCCTAAAAGTCAAGTTACCCTGGGATAATCTGCAAAGATTACAGCAAGTTAATCAGTGCTTTACTGTAGGACAAGCTTAGAAGTTTTCTTTCAGCTCTCCTTTCCTTACTTAAGCCAGTATCTAAAAGATATGGGTGTTCGTTCTATTCGGAAGAGGCAAAAAAAATTAAAAAACCCAAACACAGAAAAAAAAACCCTCTATTCTACAAATCTACATTCTACCTTATCTGAATAAGAGTATAAAAATATCATGAAGTATGCATTAAAATGAACAATAAATGCAATAATTTGTGTCAAGGGCAAATCATTTTTCCCACCATTAGAACAGAGATATTTTTATTTCTTATGCTACCACCACATCAATGGGAAAAGGTACTTTGTGTTTTTGTTGGTAATAGTGAAAAACCAGTACAGCTGTAAAGTACAGTGATTAGGAGCTCAGAGTGTGGTGCCAGACAGCCTGGATTCAGATCTTGGCTCTGTACTTACAAAGCTGTTACTTTCGACAGATTATTTGTTTCTTAGTTTCCTTACCCTTAAAATGGAGATAACCTACATCACAGCATCATGGTATATAGATTAAGCAAATTAATGCATATTAAAGTATTTAGATGATCAGACATTAAAATAGTATTAGTAGTTATCATTATTGTCAATGATATGTTTAAAAAAACAAAATAATAAGTAACAGAGTAAGAATAAACTATGAACAAAGAGTATTAATTTCAATTACTAGGCTGAGGAATTAAAGATAGAAAAAAATCATGAAATAGAAAATTTGGCAGGTATTTCCAAAGAAACTATGATTAAAACAATTTTCCCACTTAAAAATCACTGTACTAAGTTTAAAAAATTTGAATGGTAACTGTTGCAATAAATGATACTCGAAAATATCAACAACGCATTTGGCTATATAAAATTTTTACACCATCTAAAGGCTTCAGATAAAAGTCCCATCTTACCTTCCAGCTCGACCTTTCCTTTGTTTGGCATTAGCTTTACTAACCCACTCAGCAGACATTGTACTGATGTTGTTCTGTGTGTCAAAGTGTGTTTCTTTTATTTTTCCTCCATCTATCACATAAACTACATCATCTATGGTAATGCTGTTTGGAAAATAAGATACTTGAAATATTATTTGAAATATTAAAAACACATCAAAAGCACATTAACTTATAATAGGCCTATAGACAGAGATTTCAGAGTGCTTTTCACCGGATCAAACAAATAGATTTGAGCAGTGCAGGATTTTCACCAAGGTAACGGGGGTGGCCCCAGCACCCAGCGGAAGACAGCATCAGCAGCTGGCGTGGCGTACAGAGCCACCTCTGTAGTTATGTGCTGTACTCACATCTGCCCACAGCCAAACTTCATGGCTTGCCTGATCACTTTTTTTGGACCCAGTGCCATGGGCCCTCAGTGTCATGATTTAATATCAGCTTCAAAAGAACAACCTGTTTCAGTGACTATGCGGGTATATTAGTACCTCCAAGGGAATATACGAAATTTTAAAAGCTCTATATGACTAATTACCAAATAACTAAACAATACAAACCCCCGACCAGAAAAAGGCGAAACCAAAGTTGACCTCAGCTTCCATGCTTCTTTAGGTAAGTTTTGAAAAAAACACTTACAGCCTGTTTCTGAAGAGGGCTAAAATATTAGTATAGGTATAAAACAAAACAAGAAACCTATGTTCATTGCAATGACTAAATTAAAATAGGTTTATTCTTGAGAAATTACAAAGTATACTATAGAGAAAAAAGAGTAAAGTATATTAATTTATGGGGCTCAAAACTAATATAATCATCAACAATTGATATTTGAAACAATTTTTACCTAGTCTCTGCAATGTTGGTAGCAATTACTATTTTCCGAACACCAGGAGGGGTTCTTTTAAATACCTGCAAGAATAAATACATCAAAATCCCCAAAGTACACTAATTTCTAATACATCATACTTGCAAATAGAGGAATTACTTCAGATGCTGTTCATTTACAGCATTGTTTTCATTCACTGACACAGACATCTAATATTTTATAGTTACATTTATATGGTACACCATTTTCAATACTACAAAATTCCCTTTTGGCAAACCACAACTAAATTTCCCACAGATACCAGAATTTTATCACAAACAACATTTCAAGTTAAATATGATTATTTAAACTTACAGAATGCTTTTTAGCAAAAGCTGGAATATAAATGTCTTATTGTATAGTCATATATTTAAGGGAGAAGTTCAGTTTAAGTACTATACATTATCCCAAACTCTATGGGTAAAGACACAACAGCCAACCCAGCAGATGTCCGACTCATCAGGTGTCAGCTGACTGTACCACTGTATACTAGCTTTTAAGACCAGACTGGATTAAAAAAAAATTTTTTTCCCCCAAATGCTGAATCCTATAAACAATGCCACTCTTAACAAATGGGAAGACATGGAGTCAAGTACCACTTGGCTATAATGTAAAAACAAAAAAGCATAAACTTATCCTGTTGCTTATAAAAATAAAAATATCCAACACTGGGAAAATGTTGCTTCCCAGTCTAGTCACATATTTTCAAGCAAAGGAATGCATAATTCACTATTAGGATGTCAAAGCAGAAGTACCTCCACATTGGATACTCCTCTGTCCAGTGGAATCGAGAGTTCTCTCTACTCCCTCAGGTATGCGTTCACTCTGCATCTAACTGAGCTGGCTCAGCCTTACTCAGGACTAAGTTACCAGCAAAAAAGGTGTTAAAAGGGTCTCCATAAAAACATCTTGGTACTTTTTACAAAAAGAGTGGGGAAACTAGGAGGGAAGAGAGATTTTCTGATCCATCTCATTCTACCAGGGCCTGCAAACACTGCAGGCCAGAAACTGTCTAGCCTTTGAGAATGAAGTATTTCACTCTAACTAGGGAAATTCCTGAATCTCACAGAGCCAGAATATTCAAAACCGTAATAAAGCATAATTGATAAAACAGGAAATCTCATACCTGCAAAATACACCAATTCTGTTAAATCAGAATCTTAAACATCAAGCTATAGTATGTCACAGATAAGTATTTCTAGCTTATTTTTATTGGTACTCACATACACCTTTTTCTTTTATTCAAGAAACCCAAACAAGTTATTGGTGAAACCAATTTGTACACTTCTCCCTAATGTTAACTAAACTAATTTGATTTGTAGATTATCCTTTATTATTCAAGTTTTTGTGCAATCATCCCCTGGACACTTATTTGCAAAGGCTCTCAAAGAAGTATTTTTTATACAGATTGCTATTTGAAAAATAAAATAAAACACATGATAAGCAGTCCTTAAAGCCTGCCTCAGTATGAAAGACAGAGAATGAATAAATTTAACAACATACCTGTGTCTGGTTAACTGTAGGCATCAGTGAATGTAGAGGTATAATAAGAAATTTGTCTGAAAATTTATAAAAATATTAAATTTTAATGTAAGTAGTTACAGAAAAGCTCCATCAGACATATATGGAATAATGAATTCAGATGCTAAGCCACAAAATTCTTAATTTATATTCTTACATCTAATCAGACCAATTTCATTTTTAATATTTGTTTCCTAAGTGCTCCAACAAATTCTTGTCAACATTTTATTAATTTATTTCATACCGATAAGCATATTGTCCAGAATTGTTAAAGAATGCTTAAAAGTTGCAAGCAATCTTTTTCAAATTGTACTAGAAAAACATCCTTAATTTCATTCTCATAACTTAACTGAAGACTGAAGAATTTTGCTTTAATATGAATGTAAGTTTGTAAACTTCGGGTGATCCTCACTACCACTGGAGTGCTGGTTAAATACATTCCAAAAATGACTTACATTTTTAAACACAATTTTGTTAGAAATACATGAAATTCTATTCCTACTGTTTAAGTCTCAAATGAAATAGCCCATTCATGATTATCAGCCAAAAGAAGGAAAACTTTGGTGTAGTGCAGTGACGGAAATGAGGGAGCATGTTAAGGAGGCAAGGGTAAGCTTCACATTTAGCTAAGGTTACAAAAATATGCGACCTGACTTACATCTCTAGTAACTATATCCAAATGACTCAATATACCTCCTATTTCCATGGTGAAGAGCTGTTGTTAAAAAAGACTCTCCATGGACCTTCTGAACTTAAAGGTTATACAAATCTTAAAAAGTAGTAAAAAGCTGTCAAGCAACTGGTACTAATAAAAAGAAGGCCCTGAATTACTCGTGTCTGTGACACAATTTGAAATACATCAACCCAAGCAATGCTGAAACCAAAAATACCTGGAACTGAATCCAGCTTTAAGATATAACTTCCAGTTTATGGGAAATTCAGGTTAAGAGAGGAGCAGAGGAAATACCATAAAGACTAAGACAAATCCAGAAAATATGACCTAGTCTCTTCCACAAGTCATTAACATGGGGAAAGTAAGAGTGGAGGGGGTGATGAGAGTGATGTTCTAGAGCTAGAGTAAAAGATTTATCTGGTTAGACTTTTTCTACAGTTTGAACAAGTTATGAAAGATACTTTTGGGGTCAACTGGGAAAATATGATTATGGACTGAATTATTAGATGATGTTAAGGATTAGATATGATAATGGCATTGTGGTAATACAGGAAATCTGTTAGAGCTGCATGTTTATATATAATTTAAGGATAACATGTGATAGCTGCAATTAACTTTGAAAAGGAAAAACATTAGACCACAAAAATAATCACTGAAGTCACTGGTACATGGTGTTCACTATATGGCTGCCTAATTTTCTCTAAGTTTAAAATGCATCATTACAAAAAGTTTTAAAAAATCAGCAGCAGGGGATAATTAAACAATTTTACTGACAGAAATTTAATTGTGATAAAGAGTTTACGTTGCTGGTATTGCAGAACTAAAATAGTGGAAACAGTCTACACTTTTATGGGAGAAGGAAAAAATAAGTTGATAAGCATTCAACAAACTGAATTTCAAGATTTACTTTTCAGTCAATATGAGTTAGACCAATTTTTCTCACTTCGACAATGGCTAGTATAAATGACAGGCTAAATTTTAATACAATTTATTTGACAAAAAACATAACTTAAATTTGGGACTTCATTTAAAAGGAATTGGGCTAGTGATGAATGTAGTAACTTACATCTTCTCCTTGAAAATAATTTGTTAGAAAGTTAATGAAATCAATCATAATAATCTATAATATCTTACCCTTTCCCCAGTCCCTCCAAAAGGATAATATTGTATTTTGGTATACATTTTCTCTGTATTTTTCTTGGTAAATATACACACACATCTTTAAAAAGTACAAATAAATCATATAGTAGTTTTTAGGATAGGGGAAGGAAATGCCAAAGTTGGAAGGTTTAGCCAAAAAAATAAATAGCAGTTGTTTAAAAAAAAAATTCAGTGGTATAGTTTAATTATGACTATACCTTTTCTGTAGGTAGAGGTTATCACTAACAAGAAAAGAGAAAGCATTTCATTACAGAGGAGTCACAATAATTAGATAAAAATATTTTCCAGCTAGAGTGTAGTAAATAATTTTATTTATAAATAATGCTTTGAGGGCATGAGGGATTTAACAAAGAATACAAAAATACACCTTTACTATTTTACCAATAAAATTAGATCAAATATTTTTTAGTGTCTTATAAAAATAAAATGTATCATAAGTACTTCAACAGATTAAGGTTAGAAATTATAATCAGAGCTATAAAATACTAAATAGAATTTGCTTTGTATTTTACTGAAGTTAATAATGATTTCTGAAAATGCTCTGAAGAGAAAAATGTCCCCATGCATTTCTCTAAGACAAAGAGGTCATTTCTCTAAAACCATGCTGTTCAAAAAATCAGAATCACCTCGGAAATTTTTAAAAACAGCAGACGTTCAGGTCACATTCTTAAATTGGGGATGAGGAGGAGGAGGTCTGGGTATCCGAAGAAGCACCATGGGTGGTTCTGTTGTAGAGACAGAACTGAGAAACAGTGGGCTAAGGGATAAATTCAAATGTCTTTTCTGCCCAACTAAATGCAGCAGTGAGTGAAAAAACAAAAATCTTAAGTGCCAACATCTTAATTTTAAGGGCTCAATCTTATTAGGCAAATTTAGGAGGAGAGGTAAAATATTTTCACCATAATACTAAATAAAGAACTTCACTACACACCCACCACATTCATCTGTGACCTAGAACTTTAGGGGGGAAAAAAAAAGATTCAACTTTGAAAAAAACCCAACTTGGGCTAAGACCATGAAGTTCTTACACTGAGGTACCACTTCTTCAAGTGAAAAAAAAAAATGCTACATATGATTTAAGTACTACTCTTCAAACTGCAATGAAATACATTTGTGTCATACCTGATTTAAACATCACTTGTGACATCAAGAGATCATGTAAAGTGCTGATATTGTCCCAGCCTGGTAGAAAGACCAGTATTGCACCATCCTGGATGGAGGGGAAATGGCTGTTACAAATGATCACATAACAAAACACACTGAAAGTAAAATTCTGTGCACTTAAGTCTTCATTAAATTATACTAGCTCAGAACTTCTTCATGAATATATCTCCCCGGGCAAGGGAAACAAAAGCAAAAATGAACAAGTGGGACTATATCAAGCTGAAAAGCTTCTGTACAGCAAAGGACACCATCAGTAGAACAAAAAGACACCCTACAGTATGGGAGAATATAATCATAAAAAACATATCTGATAAAGGGTTGACATCCACAATATATAAAGAACTCATGCACCTTAACAAACAGAAAGCAAATAATCCAATTAAGAAATGGGCAATGGACATGAATAGACACTTCTCCAAAGAAGAAATTCAGATGGCCAACAGGCACATGAAAAGATGCTCCACATCGCTAATCATCAGAGAAATGCAGATTAAAACCACAATGAGATATCACCTCACACCAGTGAGGATGGCCAACATCCAAAACACAAACAACAACAAATGTTGGCGAGGATGTGGAGAAAAGGGAACCCTCCTACACTGCTGGTGGGACTGCAAATTAGTTCAACCATTGTGGAAAGCAGTATGGAGGTTCCTCAAAAAACTCAAAATAGAAATACCATTTGACCCAGGAATTCCACTCCTAGGAATTTACCCTAAGAATGCAGCAGCCCAATTTGAAAAAGACAGATGCACCCCTATGTTTATTGCAGCACTATTTACAATAGCCAAGAAATGGAAGCAACCTAAGTGTCCATCAGTAGATGAATGGATAAAGAAGATGTGGTACATATACACAATGGAATATTATTCAGCCATAAGAAGAAAACAAATCCTACCATTTGCAACAACATGGATGGAGCTAGAGGGTATTATGCTCAGTGAAATAAGCCAAGCCGAAAAAGACAAGTATCAAATGATTTCACTCATATGTGGAGTATAAGAACAAAGAAAAAAACTGAAGGAACAAAACAGCAGCAGACTCACAGAACCCAAGAACGGACTAATAGTTACCAAAGGGAAAGGGACTGGGGAAAATGGGCGGGAAGGGAGGGATAAGAGGGAAAAAGGGGCATTACGATTAGCAGATGTAATGTGGGGGGGCACGGGGAGGGCAGTACAACTCAGAGAAGACAAGTAGTGATTCTGTAACATCTCACTACGCTGATGGACAGTGACTGTAATGGGGTTGGTGGGGGGGACCTGATGAAGGGGTAGTTTAATAATCGTAATATTGCACATGTAATTGTAAATTAATGATAATAAAATAAATTATATTAAAAAAAATTATACTAGCTCAGGACAGTTGTAGTTACTAATAATAACTAAAGAATACAAGCTCATTAAAAAAAAATAGGATTTAAAATCCAGATTTCATGTTTATTAGTCTTTCCTTCAAATAAATCAAATGCCTAAAATTTTTGGTATTTGGAGATTCTTATTTCTGGTGTCAAAAGCAATTTCTTTCATAGGCTATTTTTAAAAAGCATTTAAGAAAATTATTTTTCTTTTTCACGGCCTCGATATTCTAATAAAATTAAAACTATGTTGCTTGAAGAAAAAAAATAAACAGAACTAACCTCTTCTTCCGAAACAATGTATCGGACAAGGGCAGCAATCAAATTCAGATCAACCTTTTCATCATCTATCATTTCCATAACATCTACAGTACTTGCAGAATACCTGCCAAAGTTAAAGTCATGAAATACTGGGTTAAGTTTCCTAAGGTTTAACCTGTTATAAAATCTTAAAATTAACATAGCTGATATACAGGAGAGAATTACTAGTATAGTAATAGTGTTTACAAGTCAACTCAGTATAGTATCTAGCGGGGATAGGAGACTCGTAACGCTCTCCTTAAATTAATCCCTTTTTCACTTTAGTCAGTTAGACACTGTGCTTTTTCAGACAAAACAAACTTACCTTTTTCGAAGTTCCCTTACATAATCTGGCCAGCGCTCTTTATAGATAGCTTCTTTTTCTTCTTTTTCTTGTGTATTTACATGCCCTTGCATGAAACCCCTCTTAAACTGGGATCTGTGTTCTTTTTGTTCTGGAACATATCTAAATTAAAAACATTCTTAAATAGCTTCACGTTCTGGAAACTCTTTAGTTTTAGCTAATTAAGTACAACATTTTATGTTTAGGATTTTAAAAAGAGGTTTTAAAGAACATTCTAGTAAATGCTAGTTAAGTATCAATTTATTTGCAACTATTCATTAAAAAAAATGACATTTTAGATAAAAAATTCTTCTCTATCAAAGTATGTAAATCTCTAGATCACCTTTAGCAGTCAAAATAAAAACATAACCACCAGAAAAACTTTTGCCTTCAATTAATTTGTTTTCAATTAATGTTAACATTAATGTAAGTCCAAAGCAGTAATAGTAAATGATTACATAGAAGATTCAGCTTTTGAATATAGGAGGTTTCCAACCCTGAGTGCACATAAGAATGCTCTGGAGAACTTGTAAAATAGATTCCCAAATCCTGCCTTGTGATTTGGACTCAGTAGGTATGGTTTGGGTATATTAATCTAGGAATTTTAATCAGTACCCCAGAAAATTCAGAAAGTTTATCTATTGCTCTACAGACTCATGCTTGTGAACTACTTAATTCTGCTCAGTCCTATAGCCAAGCTAATGACAGAGCCAGAATCAGCATTCAAATCTCTGCATGTCAGTCCAGTGCTATGCTGACTCCACCATTCTGTAGTGACTGTTCAAAACACAGAGGGCACCTCTGCCTAAGAATGCTACCTACTGTAAGTGGGTTCTAAGAGGCATGAGAGTGGGAGAGACAAAGAAAAATGAACCTATGCTTTAACCCCAAAGCCCTTCCAAGTTCAGCTAGGGCAGTGCATCTAAATGGAAGAGAATTTGGAACATGGACTTTGGACCCAGATGATATCCTTGCTCTGCCAGACTAGCTTCTGTGACCTTGGACAAAGTATTAACCTCTGGCCTTCAGTTTGCTTATTTGAGAAATTAATACTCTTATAATAGGATGGCATGAGAATAAAAGAAAAATGCAATGAAGCACAGTCCCTGACACATAGTAGACATGCAGAAAAGTGTTAATCCCCTTCCCTATTCAGTACCTGTGACCCAGGATTCCCCTAAGTCTTCAATTTGACACATAGAGGCATCAACGTGAGGTAGGGCAACCTGGGACAGAGATTAGTCCTAGTCAGCAGGATGAACCCACAGGTGGCTCCCTTCCCAGCAATTCCCAAAACAGAGGTGACCTTCAGCCCCCAGCCCAAGTGCCCACACACAACTTTATCATCTCACTCCTACTTCGCTGTAGTGCAGCTCTTCTTCTGGGAAGGGGGGAGCTGGTGGCTTCCACTGAAACATCTATCCAAGAACCACCCACCTTCAACTCCCCTCTTAGGACTGACAAGGGGACAAGTACACAGACACCATCCTCTAGCTTCAAAAGGCCCATTAGTTTCCTTGTACTTTCCCTGCCTTCTAGGGAACTTAAGAAAGCAATTCATCATCACATAACTTTTATGATCCCCCAAATTTTGTTTTTCATTACTGTCAAGTTGTTGCCCATTACACTCTTAGAAAATAACTGGTAAACGTGCCATGCTGGGAAGTGGGGCACAAGGTGGGAAGTGGAACTGAGGAGATGCATATTTGTAATCATTGATAAAACCAGAGCATGAAGACCAAGATTTTCTCTCACTTGTAGTATATATACTACCTTCTCTGACATATACACTTCCCTCTCTCCTACTCTGAATTTCACTGCTTTCCCAACTTGCCCAGTCTATCCCTGCTATATAGTCTCATTCCCAGTATAATCTAACTCTTTGACTTCCTCCAGAATAGGTCAATCACTTTATATAGCAACTTATGTGTTTCCCTGTCTAGATACGAGCTCTGAGGATATGACCAAGTCTGTCTTTGTTTTATACCAGACCCTAGTGGACAGTGCAAGGCATAAAGTTTAATAAAAACTTGCTTAATAAATGTCCACTCAGAATTCAGCTGACTTTTTTCTATGTAAAATATGCTATAGTATCTTTGTTCTCATATTCCCACAGTTACTTCCTGGTTTTCTCACTTATCAAGTAAGCTATGGAGCCTTGAAAACTCACTAAGTGTTATCTACATCTTTCTATATGTATATTCAGACATTTACTACATGCCAGGCACTGTACTATGCACTAGATACAGACATAAACAGGACAAAATCCTTCACCTTGAAAAATCTGAAATCTCATGTAAGAAGCAAACATAAAGAGATACACTACATGGCAATAAGGTAGGTATTGCAAGAGATATAATAAAAGTACTGCGAGATTCCAAATTTAAAAGCAACTCATTTGGAAAGGATCAAAGAAGGCTTAATGGGCAATGAAGCTGGGATTTGTTCTTACATAATCAATAGCTTATATAGATGAAAAGGATGGAGAAGGTGGCATATGCAAGTCTAAAAGGAGGAACAGCTTATAACAAAGCACAAGGTCATGAATGAAAGGGCACTGGCTGGCGTATTAGGGAATGGTGCATTTGGCATGAGCTGGCCACAGGATACATGAGGATAGAAAAAGATGGGACTGGATTATAAAGAGGTTTGAGATGACAAGCTAAGGAACTAGAACCTGACCCTATGGGCTGTGCCTTCCCAGTCCTTTTCTCACCAAGGAATACAAACCTAATTTTCTACAGGCTCCCTCAAGAAGGCTGCTGGTCTGAATGGCCAGGGTGTTGTAGGGATCAGTAACTTGGGCATACCAGCTGAGGTGCTCTCCTATAGGCCATGACAAAAGGTTCTTAAACAAGTTTTTAAGGAGACATCTCAGGAGGCCTGACCGGGGGAGAAAGCTCACATGACCAGATTTTTTTAGGAAAATATACAGCAGCAGTTGTAAGAGAGAAGACCACAGTGACAAAAGAACTATTATATTAGCACAGGAGAGATTATAAAGACCATACACTGGAAAAAATTAAAATGAGTAGGCATGTTCAAGGAGAAAGATCTCAGGGTTTGTGCTAGGGGAGACTTACCTGCTTACTAAGCATTTAAAGCAGTTAACATATCTTGGTACATAACTGCTTGATAAATACTAGCTCTTCTGGTTTACAGCTTAGACAACTGGGTGGAGGATTAGTAAACATTATAAGGCATACTGGGGAAGACATATTGTTTTGTTTAACTTTTTGGTGGAAGTATGAAGCTCAAAGATGATGATTTTGGTTTGAAAAATGTGAGGTTCAAGGTATCTGAGATACTGGAATGCTGCTTGGTATACAGTTAGATACCAAATTTAGAGTTCAGAAAGAGCCTCAGTTCTGAAGCCTTAGTTCTGTGAATTGTGAAAAGAGAACTGGACCTATGCTTTAACCCCAAAGCCCTTCCAAGTTCAGGGAAATAGTATTGTACAGTGAAACCATAAAAAAGATTGAGAAAAGGTTAACTGAGAACCATCAGAGCCTATTTAAAGGGTAAGCAATACAAGTTAGCAAAGGAGAATGAAAACCAGGTAGGAGAACCAGGAGATTCAAGTACTAAAGACAGAGGTTCCCAAACTTTGCTATCCAAGTGTCTTTAAAAAATACTGATGCTTGGCTACCAGCTCAGACTTTGTGATATAATTAAGGTAGCAGGGAGTGTCAATGGGGCATCTGGATTTTGTAAGGCTCCAGGTGATTTTAATGTGCAACCAAGTTTGGGAACCCCTGATTGAAGGAAAAACAATGTTGTAGAATGAAGGACTTAAAGGAGAGTTTCTGGGACTTAGGTCTAACAGGAGAAAGGTGACATAGTTTAATCTTTTTTATTTTCTAATATTTACTTACCTTATTTTTTCAATTATATCTTCCAAAACATACTCCACAACCGGGAAAGTAAAACCAGGTATGTGTATCATTGGACAGTTACCTATTATAGCAGACAAAATATAAATCTGTATTCAAATGCTCAACAACAAAAAAATCAACAGACTGTAAAAAGGAAACATCAATTCTATTTTCTTAACTTTAACAAATGTTTTTGGAACTTTCATAGTTCTGTATTTTTCCATATCCAGTTTAGTAAAAAGTAAGTCTTGCCTTTATTCAATCCCGTTTTACTGCTTTCAAACTATATACACATCTCACAGTTCTAGAGAGTAACCCAAAATAATAAAGAACAGAGCATTTTAAGTTGGACTCAAAAACCCATTAGTTAGAAGTCCACTTTCTCATTAGCCAAGGTGCTGCCATCACAATCTAAGTTTAAGAAGCAACATTCCTGCGGCACCCAGAATTAGGAAAGGAAGTTCAAACAAGATCTAACCAAATATTAAATTGTTATTATTTTAGAATCACTAGTGAAAAAAAGAAAAAAATGTGTCCTAAACTGTTATTTAAATGTTATTTATATTTTGTACCAAACAAGCAGTACACACTACAGATAAAGGCCAACACTACATCAGAGGTCAAAGTACTTGAACTGGCATCACACCTCTGCCCCCGACTTGTCAACTCTGAGCAAGTTCCTCACTGTCAATTCTGGGTATCTTGTCCAAAACAAGAAAAAAGACACCCAACTAAAACTAATCTCACAAGGCTTTGTGGGTCAACTGGGCTGCCTACAAGAATATTTATTAAATATAGCTCTATTCCATTTTAACTCCCTGCCATTTTTTCTCCTTTCCTCCAAATTATAACCAGGAGAGACAATTGGGCACAATTTTAAAAGAATGTATGTTGCAGCTAGTCAAATTAGTTTCAAAACCCCTTGGCCCTCTGTTAATTATGCAACCTTGGGTAAGCTACTTAACTGCTCGGAGGCTGATTTTCTTGTAGGTAAAATATGGGAATAACACCTACCTTACAAGGTATTATGAAAATTAATGAAGACACAGTGCCAAATATACTACTTGGCATAGCAAAAGTGTTCCACATGTGGTTACTTCTGTATTATTATTAGCAAATTGTCCCCCTAATCTGTGATAGTACATAAAAGCCTCAGAAGAATCACACATACGTGAAAAGAATTTATAAAATTATTCATATCTGTGACTTGACTTCATTGATGCCACCAGACAGTAGCACCAAAAAGCTATGTCTCACTACAAGAACAGAAATGATGTCACCATTTAAAAACAGGCCCAATTCCCTACTCTATGAGATTAGACAATAGGAGAATATTAAAATGAATTGCTTAGCATTTATTTTGACTATTCTGAATCAAGGACAGATTGAGTTTAAAAAAAAATTAACTCTAAATTCAGTGTGGTAATTTTCTAACGTGATGATAAATTTTTTTTATCTTTTGGAATAGATGCAGATTTATTTTATTTTTTTATTATTTTTTTGTGGTTTTTTGGCCACAGGGAGATTATAAATTTTACTCACCAAAATAGTCTGAAAACTTATCAGCATTCAGTGTTGCACTCATCAATATTACTTTCAGGTCACATCGAAAATTGAGAAGATCTTTAATAACAGTCATTAAAACATCTGACTGTAGATTTCTCTCATGGATTTCATCAAGCACGATATGACTAACACTGGATAAATTCCTAAGGTGGAAGGGTAATACACGTAACTTAGCACAAAATTTAAAAACTGAACCATTTTACCTTATTGGCTAATAAAATCCTATTAATAATTACAACTTTTGGTAATATTTAACTAAATGTTCTCAATTAAAACATACTCACGGATCTGATTGGAGCCACTGAAAGATGATTCCTGTTGTACAGTATAAGATAGAACCCTGCTTCCTTGGTAATCGGCTGTGAATGAAAAACACAAGTTTACAATTCTTAGTTTTCTTTTAATAAATTACTAAGTACCACAAAAGTTTAAAAGAAAATCTTCAAGTTTTATAACTGTTTTCAGTTTTAATATACTTAGTATTTTTAGTTATTGAAATGCTTACCATAACAAAGTAATGGGAAATACTATATTCAAGTTCATTACACATTATTTTCATTGTCATTATATAATGTCAATTATTTCTTTTTAAAGGCATACCATTAATATTTAGAAAATGACTTTGGGCCTAAACTTTTGTTCAGTGACTGGAAATCAGTTCATTTAAAAAGGTAAATGGATTAAAGAAATACAGTGGAGTGGGATAGAGGGTTAAAGACACCAAAATGAATCAAATCAGTCAGGAGATGGGTGGCGGTTACCAAGAGGTATTCAACTTTTTTCAAGGGGAGTAACTGAATGTACAGGAAAAAAGTTACTCTTTTTATCACTCCACAATGGAAAAGCACATTTAAAAAAGGTAATCAAAACCTGAGTTTGGGTTCAAAAATGAATTCATGGGTTCTAAGTGGTCAATGATGCAATACTTTAAATATTAATTCTAATAGTAATTAATAATCAGCATAAAAGAGGGAAAAATATTTCTTTTGAACCTTCAGTTTCAAAGTTTTACTAAAATCTACCTGTAAACAACAAGTGAACATTCTTTACCTCTGGAGGCGGATTTGGTATCCGGTACTATTACCATTGCCACAAGATTCTGCCCTTTCTGCAGCCACTCTCTCTGCAACCTTTAATTAAAATAAAATATATTTACAAAGAAAATATATTTTCTTTAGGACAAATATCTTTGAATGTCCATGAAAACTTGGAATTTTTGAAAAATTGTTCATCAGATTTTCATATGGATTAACAAAGAGGTATTAAAATTGAAGGTATCTAAAACTGTGTCCCCTTTAAGAGCTGCAGGCTACTGGATTCTTATGTTCCCTTTTCATTTCATCTTATAAAGCCCTTCAAAGCCAAATTCTTTGTCATCACTACTTTCAAAGTGCCTTTCTATAGCATACTGTCATTAATTTCTACCTTTTTGTCTTTTCTAAGAGTTGGAAATCAGTCTCAGCTTGTAAAATTTGTTATCTGAGGTGTGTGTAATTTTTATGTGTAATACATGCTTATACTTTTGTTTATTTCTTTTTGGTAGAGATTAGCGTTACTTAACTTGTAGTTCTTGGTTGTACGTGAAAGTTATGATGGCCAGAGATAAACTCTGGTTGGAAAAAATGGTATTATAATCCAATGCTGATTTGTGTAACCAAAAGTAATAAGGAACAGTCATTTATGACAGAACAGTTAATTTATAAGGTTAGAAAAAGATTAATTTTTTAAACTTCAGAAGTAAAATTTTCCAATGAGTATAACCCAAATACACTGACTTAGACCATTATTTCATTTCTCACTACTTACTAAACTGCCCAAACACCAAAAGATCTTGGAATAAGCAAAACAAACAAAGAAACAAAAAAACCTGGTTAGCATTTTTTCCTGGTGTCACTATATATGGTAACTACCATATATTAGTGAAATGATAGAATTAGACTTTTAACTTAAGTCAGTCTAGCTATATAATTGTGTTATGTCAAAAGTGGTTTATTTTCTACCATTCTGTGATCTTATTCAATCTCCAGGAATATGATCCTCCCAAAAAGATTGTTCTACCTTTTTTTTTACAGTATTTCTTAGAAACCATAGTTTAAAATGTATACTGTATTTCCTTCAAAATATTGCCACAATTGGTAATACAGTTCCTGACCATGGATTCTGCATTAAATGACTTAGAGATGTAGTAAGTAGCACAATTATAAAGCCAAAACAACCATAAATCTCCGCAGTTTAAATTTACACACAAAACTGTGTAACTCTGAAATAAATTTACGACATACACTGAATGTGGTAAGAAACTTCAAACATCCTTAAAGAATATATAAACCATATATTTAAACTAGGTCATCTAACTAAACAAAGATGATATTTGTAAAACATGCATTTAAAAGTGTTGATAGAGGACTTCCGGGAAGATGGTGGTGTGAGCAGGGCGGCAGAAATCTCCTCCCAACACTATATTTATCTACGAAAACACCGAAAATACATCTATTCCTAAAAGAGAGACGAGAATACACAGGAAAGCGCACAGAGTGCAGCTACACCCGAGAAGACTCGGCACCCCAAGAGGCGGGTAAGACACGGAGCCGCGACCCGGCGGGACCCGAGCCCTCCCCCACCCCAGCGCACCGGCGGGAGGAGAGGATTCAGAGCCGGGAGGGAGTGGAAGTGCACCCCGAGAATTACCCAGCCCCGGTGATCTGCGCGGGGAGCGCTGACCCACATTGCGCAGTGCAGCGGAGATTGGAGAGACAGAGGGGCAGGATCTGAGCGGGGAACGCGCCAGGGTGCTTGCAGCCGGCTCCCGGGAAGGAAAAAAAAAAAAAAGCGCGCGCTTTCTTCAGCGGTCTTAAAGAGACAGGAGCCCAGCGGAGGAGCCGGATCGCCCCAGCACACTCAGCCCAGCAGGCTGGGAGTCCTGGGGAGTTTCAGACGCCTTAGCTGGCGACTGAGGAAGCGTAGCCATACTTAACACTTCTCACTGAGATCAGCAGCCTCCTATTCGTTCCCACCCCTGCCAGAGCAATAAAGGGCCCTGTGGAGCGGCACAGTCACAGCTGTTGAATAGTGGGGCAATAGCGCCACCTAGAGCATTCCCACAGAATCTACGTACGGTGGGCATTTTTTTTTTTTTTTTTTTTTGTTTTGTTTTTTGTTTTGTTTTTGTTTTTTCTTTTCTTTCTTTTTTTTCTTTTTTCTCTTTCTTTTTTTTTTTCTTCTCTTTTTAAAGTCTTAAAGAGCCCAGCTGACATACGTGGCAACTATCAGTGACCAAATTATACAGTCATGAAAAGACAGAGGAATATGGTTCAGACCAAAATCAACCAGACAACCCCAGAGAGGGAGTCTGAAGGGATGGAAATGCACAGCCTCCCTGAAAAAGAATTTAGAATAAAAGTCATAACCATGCTGATGGACCTACAGAGAAATGTGCAAGAGCTGAGGGAGGAAGTGAGGGAACTGAGGAAAGACAATACAGAAATCAGACAAGCGATTGACGGGCTTAACAGCAGAATGGATGAGATGCGAGAGACTGTTAATGGAATAGAAAACAGAGAACAGGAGTACAGAGCAGCTGAGGAAGAGAGAGATAAAAGGATTTCTAGGAATGAAAGAATATTAAGAGAACTGTGTGACCAATCCAAACGGAACAATATTCGCATTATAGGAGTACCAGAGGAAGAAGAGAGAGAAAAAGGGATAGAAAGTGTCTTTGAAGAAATAATTGCTGAAAACTTCCCCTCGCTGGGGAAGGAAGTAGTCTCGCAGTCCACCGAAGCTCATAGATCTCCCAACACAAGGGACCCAAGGAAGACAACACCAAGACACATAATAATTAGGATGGCAAAGATCAAAGATAAAGACAGGGTATTAAAGGCAGCTAGAGAGAGAAAAAAGATCACCTACAAAGGAAAACCCATCAGACTATCATCAGACTTCTCAACAGAAACCTTACAGGCCAGAAGAGAATGGCATGATATATTTAACGTTATGAAACAGAAGGGCCTCGAACCAAGAATATTGTATCCAGCACGATTATCATTTAAATATGATGGAGGGATTAAACAATTTCCAGATAAACGAAAGTTAAGAGAGTTTGCCTCTCATAAACCACCACTACAGGATATCTTAAATGGACTGCTCTAGAGGGAAGCACACCTAAGGCTAAAAAGATGTCACCAGAGAAAAAAAAAATCATAGCAAAGAAAGCAGACCATCCAAATGCCAACTAAAGGCAAAGAATAAAACACCTATTATAGAAAGAATGGAGGAGGAGGAATAAGAAAGGAGAGAAAGAAAGAAACATCAGACTGTGTTTACAATAACTTAACAAGAAAGTTAAGTTACATTGTTAGATAG